>UCOK01019640.1:31357-89142 GCA_900474325.1 Synergus umbraculus | reverse complement strand
TATATATATATATATATATATATATGCTATATATATATATGTAATTACAAAGCGTATAATCGCGTAATTTCACAGTCTATTTACACCTAGCGAGTCGACATGATACGGTCGAATTATAAATTATGCACGGCTTCAATTAAATGGCATTCAGCTTCTTTTCTCTCGGGACATAATTGACTTAACTATTTTTGACTGAATTTTGACTGAAGCTGCACGTTTCTCATATCTTTTATCGATCTTTCGAACATAGTTATGCAAGGTATATAAAGGATTGCAAATCGATGGATCTGATATAAAATCCGGTCACGATAGATCCTGTTTGTTGTCCCTTTCATGTTTATCGATGACAAACATTCAATTTACTATTAATGCTGTTTAACTTCTCTTGTCTAGCTATTTTATTAAGGAATATAAAAATAAAAAACATTGAAGTGTTTCAAAAAACATTTGGAAAGAAACAAACAAATTGGAAAAGATTTAAAAGTTGAAAAAGAAACTTTAAAGTTTCTTTTGTAATGATATAAAGGAGTTTAAAGCTATAAAGGCAAACGAAATAATTATAGATTAGTAATTTGCAATGCATTCGTGTAGTGTAATGAGTAGCTACTAATTTACATATTACTTTCTTCAGAATAAGAAAACTTTTTAAAACTTTTTTTAATGTAAACTTTTACATTTACTGAGGCGAGAACTTTATGAGTTAATTACATATCACAGAAGATATAAATAAGAAGCAGATTTATAATGTCAGATTTAATGTTTAGACAATTTGATTGTTTATTTACTGTAAAGAATATCAAAGTATTGACTAGAAACGATTATTTTTTGTTTTTTTGAAAGAATTATATAGGTTTTACTTTTAAAATGGTAAGACCTGTCGCTAACTTTAATTATAGCCAATTGATAAATCAAATATAAAGTCAACTTTCCAGTTTGCAATGTTTTTGTAAAATATTCCTGTTTGACTGACTTTTTTTAACTAGAGATAAAACCTAAAATGCCAAACTGCAGGTAACTTTATCTTAAAGTTTAGTTTGCTTAATGCTTAGTACGTCTCATTTGAATAGATAAAAATTCAAATAGTTGAAAATTAACATGCATATATAAAGTCTATATATATATATATAGGTAGCTTTTTTTATATTTCAAAAGAATTTCAAAAGGTTTCTAAGAATTTTAAGGGATTTTGACGGTTTTTAAGTAATTTTGATTAAATTCAGAAGAATTTTAGAATTTCTAAATGATTTCGTAGAATTTAAAGGGATTTTAGGATATTTAGTGGAATTTGAAAGAAATTTATGCAATATTATAAGATTTTTATAAGAATTTTAAAGGATTTTAATAGATTTTGAATGTTGTAAAATTTGGAGGGATTTTAAGATATTTTAATGAAATTTAAGGGATTTGGAAGGTTTTGTGTGAAATTTTAAAAGATTTCAAATAATTTCTAGGGTTTTAAGGAATTAAAAAATTTTACGTAGAATTTCGAGGAATTTTCAGAGATTTTAACGTATTGTAAGGAATTTTGATGATTTTAAAATGATTTAAAGTGAATGCAAGGGATTTTTATGATTTATGAAAGATAAGGAATTTCCAAATTTTCAATTTTCTACCAATTTTGAAGAGATTTTCACAAATTTATGACTCAAAAGATTTCGTATAGAATTTAAAAGAATTTTAAAAGTTCTCGTCGTATTTTTAGGGATTTCAAGATGTTTTTCTGATTTGTAAAAGATTTTGTCGATTTTCAAGGATTTCGTGAAGTTTTAAGGGATTTTAATGCCTTTTTAAAAGAATTGAAGAGATTTTTATAAGTTTTATAATAAATTTGCGAAATTTTATAGAATTTCATGTATTTTATGAGATTTCTAATTATTTTAAGAAATTTCAAGATAGTTTTCTGATTTTTAAATCATTTTGTAGACTTTTTAATGATTTCGTGAAATTTGTTGAGGATTTCTAAGAATTTTTATATATTTTCAGAAATTTTAACGAATTTTAGAAGATATTTTATAACTTTTAAAATATTTGATGAATTATGAAGGATTTTAAAGTTTCTCGGATAATTTTTTTGAGGGATTTCAAAAGACTTTTATGATTTTGAAAAGATTTTATAGAATTTATAAGGATTTCGAAGGTTTTCGTAAAATTTTAAGGCTTTTCAATAGATATTAAGAATTTTAAAAGATTTCAAAGAATTTAAGTGATTTCTAAGGTTTTTCTGAAATTTTAAGGAATCTCAAAAGATTTTTAACAGTTTTATGGGGTTTTAAGGAATTTTAAATATTATCCTGGAATTCCAAGAAATTTCAAGATATTTTTCTGATTTTTAAGAAATTTTGTAGAATTATTAAGGATTCAGTAAAATTTTTTGAGGATTTCTCAGAATGTTTAAGTTTCGATTTTTACGTTTAAATTTTCACAAATTTTAACGAATTTTGAAGGATAAGATTTTAAGAATTTTGAAGTTAAAAAGAAACTATATTTTATGTGAAAAATCATTTTTCCGATTTTTATCAAATCTTCACGTTCTGAAACTCCCTGAGTAAGAAAAAAAGATTTAGATGAATTTCCTGTTTCATTTCAAATCAAAAACAAATCTAATCACGCGCAGATTATTTAAACTCGTATATTACTTGTCGAATGCATGAAGAAAACTACAAATCACATAAATAAAAATCCAAAAATGCTGCAACCACATTTAATGTGATTAGGTGCAGCATTTTTTTCCGAATTCACCGCAAATTGAGTGATTTGCATGAGAATAAGGCCTGAAATGGTTTCGCTGTGAGAAAAACTGTAAAAGTCGATGTTCGAGAAAGTGCACTCATCATTCATTCACATAGTTTGCTTCATAAATAGTAGGTCAGGATGTCGGATTGGAGGGTCACAACATCCAGGCGAAAACACAAAAAAAAAGTCGAATCGCGACTTGACGAATTGTCGACATTATAGAAAGTCAAAAAACCGTTCTAAGTATAAAAAGAAACCGCACCTGTTTTAAAACCCTATATGGGATAATCATTTCGATAATAAATTTTCCACGTGTGCAGTGCGCCTGTAATAAAATTCAATGCCACGTTTAAATTGATTCTACCTTCATTAAACATCGCATAAAGAATTAAGAAGAATTAAGGCATTAATCCACAGAGGGTTAAAATATACCGATAATAATGGAAATGATTATTAACCATTATTATTAATCATTGATTAATGCCATTATAATTAATTAACTGGATTGATGGATTAATTAATTGACTGTTAACTCTATTAAATAAAATTTAAATGTAAATTATTCATGTCAGAAGAAAATGAAAAGAATACAGGAAATAAGATAATATTTGCAAGGAATAAACCATGTTGTTTAGAAGAAATTTTCCTGCCATGCCAAATATGAAACTTGAATGAAAGTATCATTCCTATTTTCGATTCGATTAATCGATTACGCAAGACAACAAGAAACGAAGGAAGTCGATGACGATGAAGCACGTGCGTCGATAAACACTTGCAAATATTGCGCGAGGTCAGTGATCGCTAAATTTAATACAATTTGCAATAAAGTCACTTCAACTGTGTCAATAAAACTATTTTCGAAACATAGTCAATTTTACACAAAGCTGTAATGAATGCCACAAGAATTATTGAAAATTACACCCAGAATAATATAACATTTTAACGATTAAGATGCTAAGAAGATTGATGGTGAAAATGATATGTATATAAGAATTGTCATGAAATTTCCATGATTTCCATGCATTCAAATCAATTGTAATCAGAGATCATTAAAAAGAAATCAAAAAGCGATGTAGATTCTAACTTGTGACACTGTGATGACTAAAATTGATGATGTTTGTGTTTTCATCAAAACATCACTTTTTAAACTAAATACACATGTTATCACATTTTACTCACAAACAGTGAAAACTCGCAGTTGATTTTTTGCGATGAACTTGAATTGTTCACTTAAAATGTAACTGATTTTGATGGTTTTGAGTAAACTTTGTTTGATTGAAGAAATAATCGAAAGAAACGACACTGTCCGAGATGAAACCTCTGGAACGAATGGTACTAGACAACTGAGTATTATGCTGGAACTCGATGAGAAGGTGCAAGTAGTGGTGGCACATTATGAGATTCAGAGGTCGCAAAGTATACGAACGACTCGTGAATCCGCTCAAAAAGACTTTCACTCCATTTTGAGACACCCACGAGGCAAATGCCTTCACCAATTCTATACAATCATCAAAAAATTTATCAATTCGAGATATTCGAGTCAAATACTAACAAATAATCAAAAATAATTTATAATAATAATGATCATAATAATGAGAATGATAATAATGCTCTTGTCTCTTAAACCTCGTCTGAATATTGCTTGTTTATTAAGTTGAAGTTATTATGACAAATTTTATTTAAGATGAAAATTATGTTTTCTGTTTTCGACATGTTTTCTGTTTTTTGCATGTTTTCTGTTTTTTACATGTTTTCTGTTTACTACATACTTTTCTATGTTCTTACATCTTTTCTGTTTTCTACGTCCTTTGATTAATGAAAATAATGAAGGCATATACTTAAATACTAAAAAAATAATGAACAAGAAAGTGGCAATTGTTCAAATGGCCTTCAGACGGAGGAGAGTAAATACGTTATGAGATCACGTCTAATTCACAATACTCGTGTCATGTTAAATGTTCATCTCCATGACCTATTCTTGCGTCATTATTATCATTATTAAGAATTATAATGTGATGACTGTAAAAAGACATGTCATCATTTACTTAAATTTTATTCAAATGCTTTATATTTGTTTATCCTGCTTATCCTTTGCAAATTTGAGAATTTTAAAATCATAATGACTAAAAGTGTAGAAGAATAGCAAAAAAAATGCATAACAACAGCAAAAAATGCAGAAGAATAGCAAAAATGCATAAGAACAACAAAAATGCAGAAGAAAAGCAAAAAATGCAGAAGAACAGAAAAAAAATGCACAATAGCAAAAAAACACATAAGAATAAACTCTAAAGAAAGTTTAATGATCCCAATTTTATGACGCCTAATTTCATGTATCGTAAATTTGAAGAATTTCTCGAGCATGAAAACAAAACAGCAAAAAGCGAGAAGCATTTCAGCAAATGCTAGAACATTCCCATGAAAAATGGGCAATGAGGACTCGACGCGAAAGTGTATCGTGAACAGATTCGCTTCTCAAGATGGAAACTAACCCAACAATCCGATTCGTGTGAACAAGGTCGCAATTAACGATAAGATTAGATTAAACGCCTCCGCTAATCAATTAAAGAAGACCTGGCTTCAAGTGTCCAATCAAGTCCAATCACGAAAATATTTTTCACAGTCGAGTCTATAAATCAGTGTAAGGCTTATCTGTTTTGACCGACTATTTTTTTTAAATATTAATTACAGAATATTTTTACGCGAACCTATAATAAAGTAAAAAATGTAATGTAAAAAAAGTAATTTTAAAAGGAGCCGACTAGTTTGAAAGATTACATGTTATTCAGCATCAAGTGAGATACAGTAAATTATGATCTGCAGAGTAGTATTCGAAAACTATTATTAGCGGATGACGAGTGGAGCGAAAGTCACGAATATCCCGGAAAGTAAAATACACGACCATTAATGAGATAACGGAATCTAAAAATATACAGTATTACACAAAATCGTGTGTAAAATTATCGACAAATCAAGATCATTGCCAAGCTCAGTCGGATTTCACGCTTCCGTTGATACACGTTAGTCTAATGCAATTATTTTAATCCTGAATGTGTAATTGAATCAACTTAGGATTACTATCGCGGTTTAGTGAATTGTTTGCCAGGTGAATTAACAATTATACAGAGAAATCTATAAATTTCATTTTTGATATCAATTCAAGCGAAATTCAAATTATTCAATGAATAATCGGGTACTCACATTAATATGAATTTTTATTTAATAAAACAATAACATTAATAATGTTATACTTAATTAAGTTTAACTCGCTCATTTTTATTTAGAAATCATTAATGATAATGATTGATGATAATGATTAATGATTAATGATTAATTACCAAATAATCATCTTTTTGTGTTTTAGAGATATTAAATGTTGTTCGAACTCTTTTCTAAGTCAAATGAATCTAAATTTCGAAAATGAGAATGATTCATTATTTATCTTTTAATTGCCAGCATAATACACAAACAAAGGTGATTCATTAATTATTAATCTAGCATATACGCGTTGAGTGCGATAAGATCACGTACTCAAATGGGAATAAGTGCCAATCTATGATAACACTTTTTATTGTTCATTATAAAAGATAAATTTTTTTATTCAATTTTTATACCGACAAAATTAATATCAAGAAAGTAATTTATGCAATCTTTTTAAGCATGATATTTGAAAGTTAACAATTATTAACGGAAAAAAGCTTCAATTTATTGCCTATATAGGCATTTATAGCTTTATTTGAATTTAGCTATATTAACTGTAAGTGCATCACATAATTCTTTGTATAATACAAGTATTATTCTGCAAACCATATAATTACATAATTGTAGATTAAGTTTATTCCTGACCTGACTTTTAAAGCCACAACTACTGACCTTTGCCAACCTACGCCTTGATATTTCGAACTCAGACCGTGAATAGGATCTCGAATGAATAAAAATGTCGCATATTCTCATATTCTCATCTGAACCTTATCCCGGTATTTAAATTATGGCCATTAAATGATCATAAGTTGTTTCCATCAATAACAACTTTTTTTGAGTTATAAGAAATAACGAAAAACAAATTGAACAGGAGGGACTTTTTTCCATGATTTTATGCATTCGTTTAATAACTGTACATGTAAGTGTTCGAATGAAAGAAATTTATAGCCTTTTTCTCTCTCTTTTTCTTAGATCAAAACAATAACACAATAACATTAAATCATTCTTGTCTTGAAAAGACGTACACTTGGCAAAGGTTTATCCACCTGTATAAATTACGTTTTTTATTATCATGAGATAAATTGACGGTTTTAGAATATAAATGAGCAACTTGTAAAAAAGCCTGTACGATTTTTTGTTAATCACCGGAAATGACTAACATGTCTACAATTCCCTCTAAACGTGATTTTCATCATTAAAATTTCCTTTTTATAAAATTTGAATATAATGTACATAAAATTTCCCTTTCAATAATCTTGGAATACGAATATAACTTCTTGAATTCAAATGTAGCTTAGGGTGACCGCAAGATTCAGTTATTCAATTTTTCTGATTTTCATAAAAATAAGACAGATATTTATAATTGTGAACAAATTTTGAATATTAATGTTATTCAAATTTTTCAATTTCGTATAATATCTTAGAATTCTTTAAAGAATTTGTGGAATTGTAAAAATTGTAAAAATTTTTAAAGAAAATTACAGAAATTAAAATTTAAAATTTTTAATTCCACAATAAACTTTAAAATCATTTCAAAACACTTAAAATTCGTAAAAATCTCTAAAATTCACGACAACCTTAGAAATATCATAAAATTTATTAAAATTTCCAGAAACGTCTTAAAATTCCAAGAAATTATTTCAAATTTGTTAATATTCCATAAAATTTCTTAATTTTTCATTATACTTCTTTTAAAATTTCTTAAAATCATTTCAATTCCACAAAAACTTCAAAATCTTTTAAAATTCCTTAAACTCCCTTGAAATTTCCTGTAATCCTACAAGATTTCATAACAATTTTTTAAATCTCTTGAAATATTTTTACATTCCAGGGGGAATTTTAAATCCCTCAAAATGTGTCAAAATTTCTCGAAATTCGTAGAAATTGCCTTAAAATTCTACCAAATTCCTTCAAATTGGTTAATATTTCATAAAATCCTTTATATTTTTACTATTTTTTTTAAATTCCTCAAAATCATTTGAAACTCTTTAAATTCCACAAAAAACTTCAAAATCTTTTAAAATTCCTAAAAATCTCTTAAAATTTCCTGTAATCCTTCAAAAATTCACAAATTTTTTTTAAATCTCTTGAAATATTTGAAAATTCCACGAAGGACTTTTAAATCCCTTAAAATTCGCTGAAATCTTTTGAAATTTCCAAAAACATCTTTCAATTCCTCAAAATTCAATTAAAATATTTAAAATCACATAAGCTCTCATAAATTCTTTAAATTCTATGAAAATTACATAAAATCCTTCACAATTTCACAAAATCTTTTACAAATCATAAAAATTTCGTGAAATACTTTGTAAAACTCAATAAGGAATTTTAAAATTCCATAAAATGTATTAAAATCTCTAAAAAAAAATTCTTAGAAACAAAATTCTCGCAAAATTGTTTAAAAATCAAAAATAACTTGAAATTTTTTTTAATTCCATGAGGAATATTAAAATTGCTTAAAATCGTGTTAAAAATGTCGAAGTTTCTTAAAATTTTCACAAGCTTCATAAGATCCTTTTTTGTAAAACTCTTGAAATTCCTTAAAATTCCACAGAATCTTTTATAAATCATAAAAATCTTGTGAAATCCTTTCAAATTACATGAAGAACATTCAAATCCCTTCAAGTCACTTAAAAAAAATCAAAATTTCTTAAAAATTCTTTCAAGTCCCTCAAATTTCTTAAAAATCTGTTAAAATTTCATAAAGTCCTTTTAAATTCCACTAAATCTTTTAAATATCATACAAATCTTTTGTAATATCTTTAAATTCTCAGAAACCTCTTCAAAATCTTTAAAATTATTAAAAATCTCTTTAAATCGTCAGAAACTCTGAGAATATTTATAATTCCATGAAAAACTTTTAAATTCTTTAAAATCCCTAAAAATATGTTAAAATTTTGTAAAATTCGACAAACTCTCTTTAAAATCATAAAACTCTCATGAAATCCTTTAAAAATTCACGAATAACAATAAAATCCAATAAAATTCTTTGAATTCCCTAAACTTCCTTAAAAATCTCTTAAAATTTCATGAACTCCTTTTAAAATCCACTAAACCTTTTAAATATCATACAAATCTGTCGTAATATATATATATATAATATATATAATTACCAAAAATGTCAATTTCTACTTTCCCTGACAAGTACTCTCGCATTTTCCTAACATTTCCCTAATTTCCCAGACAAATTGCCGCACCCTGAATCTTAATTTGACATATTTTAATAGAAAAAAAATTAAAAACAAATAAAATAAAATATAGATACAGCGGATGCAGCATCTTAGTGAAATGGGTTGAAGATATAAATCATCCTAAAATTCTGAGCATTTATTTCCGTGTATTTTACAAAACTCAGTTTGTTTATACAAAAGCCCGCCAAGATCTTATATCCAACTGCAGTAGCCAATCACTTATCTCATATCTGTCAAAATCTTTATCCACCGTCACACACTTAGACCAAGGGACATTATTTATCGCTTACAAGTGTCGACTCCAATTTGTCACTTTCTGCATTTAATGCGCTTTTCCCGTGCTATGAAAAATATTTAAAAATCAATTTTAAATCCGATTTGAAATGTGCCGGAATTTTGAATTTAAGAATAATACTCCGACATTAACCGCGAGCGATAATAAAATCTTCCGGTTGGCTTATGTAGTTCAAATTCTAGTAAATCAAACCCAATTTTCCACTTATAACTTATAAAAATAAATATTAGATGTAATAATGCATTATTTTCTAATAATATCCATTTTCCCAGCAATAAAATTCGCGAATTTTTTATACTAATTTACCCTTTGTACTTTTTTTTAAATTCCTTAAAAACTTTTGAAATCCTTTCAATTTCACGAAAACTTCAAAATCTTTGAAAATTTCTTAAGCTCCCTTAAAATTTCCTGTAATCCTACAAAATTTCACAAATTTTTTTTTAAATCTCTTAAAATACTTGAAAATTCCACGAAGAACTTTTAAATCCCTTAAAATTCGCTGAAATCTTTTGAAATTTCCAAAAACATCTTTCAATTCCTCAAAATTCAATTGCAATATTTAAAATCACATAAGCTCTCATAAATTCTTTAAATTCTATGAAAATTACATAAAATCCTTCACAATTTCACCAAATTTTTTACAAATCATAAGAATCTCGTAAACTCATTTATAAAATTCAATAAGGAACTTTAAAATTCCATAAAATGCATTAAAATCTCCAAACAAAAAATTCTTAGAAACAAAAATCTCGCAAAATTGTTTAAAAATCAAAAATAACTTGAAATTTTTTTTAATTCCATGAGGAATATTAAAATTTAAGAATAATACTCGGACATTAACCGCGAGCGATAATAAAATCTTCCGGTTGGCTTATGTAGTTCAAATTCTAGTAAATCAAACCCAATTTTCCACTTATAACTTATAAAAATAAATATTAGATGTAATAATACATTATTTTCTAATAATATCCATTTTCCCAACAATAAAATTCGCGAATTTTTAATACTAATTTACCCTTTGCCGCCTAAAACCGCAGGCTAGCAAAAGTCAAACAATGGTTCATAAAATGGGCTTTTAGTTTCTGCTAAACTTAGAGAAGATTGACATGTTGAATTATTTATGCGACACTCAACCTATATCAGCAAAATGCAGTGTTACCGACCCCATAACGACTTTTCTTCGAACTATACATCTGCAAATGTCGAACATATGTTTAAATTCCTACTTTATCCTATTTCACTTCTATTTTCGTAATTGTTACAATTCCATTTAGTAAAATTGACAATCCTAAGTACAATTCCACCCAATTTTACCTAAAACTGTACCAGTTGTAAGATTCATCAGATTCATGTAAGATTCTTCAATTATTAAAAAAAGTTCAAAGAATTTATTCTTTATTTTTCAAGGAGTGATTGATTGTGTTATAAATCACGTCGACCCAACTCTTCTGACACAAATCGTGGAATAAGTATTTCTCGAATAAAAATACCCACGAAAATTCAGTTGTTCCGGATTTGACCGTTCGATTCATCACTGTATTTTTAGGCCTCTACTGACCTTGAGAATAAAAATATATAATCCAGTGATAAGCAAAATAATTTAAACTTTAAAATATTCCCAATCCACAAGTGTTTTCGCAGAAATGTCATTTTTATGTTTTATTTTTTATTTTTTTTTTATCTTCACCTCGAATGTATCGAAAGAAAAGCATAGGAAATGAAGAAAGATTGCTAAGCATGAAAGCTATCAGTTTTTTTAAAGATTTGCTAGTTTTAAAGCTTTGCTGGTTTTAAATCTTTGCTAGTTTTAAAGCTTTGCTAATTTTAAAGCTTTCCTAATTTTAAAGCTATCCTAGTTTTAAAGCTTTCCTAGTTTTAAAGCTTTCCTAGATTTAAATCTTTGCTAGTTTTAAAGCTTTCCCAGTTTTAAAGCATGCTAGCAAATGAAAAATAAAAATAAATTCCGAGTAAGAGATTAAGTACAACAAAATAATTGAAAAACAATAAATAAACATATTGTCTGAAAATTTCCGAAATTAGCAGCTGGATTATGGAATTGAAAATTTTAAATTTTAAATTCCACAATAAACTTTAAAATCATTTCAAATCACTTGACATTCGTAAAATTTTCTAAAATTCACGAAAATATGTTAGAAGTATCTTAAAATTTATTAAAATTTCCAGAAACGTCTTAAAATTGCATAAAATCATTTCAAATTTGTTAATATTTCATAAAATTTCTTAATTTTTCATTACTTCTTTTAAAATTCCTTAAAATCATTTGAAATCATTTCAATTCCACAAAAACTTCAAAATCTTTTAAAATTCCTTAAACTCCCTTGAAATTTCCTGTAATCCTACAAGATTTCATAACAATTTTTTAAATCTCTTGAAATATTTTTACATTCCAGGGCGAATTTTAAATCCCTCAAAATGTGTCAAAATTTCTAGAAATTCATAGAAATTACCTTAAAATTCTACGAAATTCTTTCAAATTGGTTAAAATTTCATAAAATCCTTTAAATTTTCACAATTTTTTTTTTAATTCCTCAAAATCATTTGAAACTTTAAATTACACAAAAAACTTCAAAATCTTTTTAAATTCTTCAAAATCTCTTAAAATATCCTGCAATCGTTCAATATTTCACGGAATTTTTTTAAAATCCCTTGAAATGTTTGAAAATTCCACGAAGAACTTTAAAATTCCTTAAAATTCGCTGAAATCTTTTGAATTTTCAGAAACATTTTTAGCTAGTTTTAAAGCTTTGCTAATTTTAAAGCTTTCCTAATTTTAAAGCTTTTCTAGTTTTAAAGCTTTCCTAGTTTTAAAGCATGCTAGCAATTGGAAAATAAAAATAACTTCCGACTAAGAGATTAAATACAACAAAATAGTTGAAAAACAATAAATAAACATATTGTCTAAAAATTTTCGAAATTGGCAGCTGGATTTGACATCTTTTCCATAGCAGCTCTTAAAATTGAAAGTGCTTCACTCAACTAAACCTGAAGTTGTGCGAAGAAATCAATATCAACATTTTGTAATTTTCCCAAAATAAATCCTCGAATATAATATTTATTCTTCTCAAAAAGCAAAGAACTTCAGTATAGTTCAAATTTACAATGTCAAATGCCAAATTTTAACTCTTTGTTCAATCAAGCGACACAAAGGCTCTCAGATAATTTCACCTGCGGAATTTTGTTTTGATACTATCTTCGACATTGAAGAAACGTCTTTACCGGAAATCTTCACCTACTCCGACTTTACCTCTGACGTGGTGCCAGATGGCAGGGGACGAATGTCATTAATTGCTGTCAGTCAAGAAGTATACATTAATTTCCTCCAAAATGTGTAAAACATTTTCAAAGAATCTCAAAAATTAAATTCAGGCAATGTTGAGTCAGCAAAGAGGCAACTTGGAACTAAATGAGCAGTTCTACATTGAAACACATTTGAGAATAATCTTTGAAGCAGAGCGAATGGTTAATTAGATACGGCAATGAACTTGACTTGTGCATGGCAAATGTTGCAAATGTTGCGCACGTCGAACGTCAGATCAGATAAATAGAATTAAAGTTGATGGTGCGGAAGAATTGGAATATTCTTGGCACAACTTTTCGTGTTTTATGTAAGTAACAAAATGTAACTCTTCGCTACGCACCTCATAAAAAAATTTATTATCGTTATTTTTTTCGATTCATGTGAGGCGACCTTGGCAAGAATCCTGGAAAATTTTTTGAAACTTTCCTCTACAAATTTTCTATAACATTATAATATACAAATTTTGTATACAATTATAATATTCATGTAAAATATGTTGAAATTCTTTGGATAAAATAAAACAAATGTAAATTAAGGTAATTTCTCTGTCTTTGATTTCTTAGTCTTGCCAATTTCTTCCAAGGGTATTTTTATCAGAAAAAGTTCTCTCATGTTATAAATGATATTTTAAGTCAGTTGGAGAAAGGTAAAAAAAAAAAAGAAACCACGATTTTTGAAAATTGATCCAAAATTTTTGGGGGCTCTAAAATTATATGCCTTATACTGTATAATAAAATAAAATTGATATAAGATTTAAACAGGGAACTTATAATCTTATAATTTAATAGTCTTATAATCCAATTATTTTATGTTTTTATAATGCAAAAGAACTTGAAGTACCTGACGCTAATACCTCTCACAGGAAACCACGATATGGTTTCCCAGTTCAATGTCCCTTCGACTATCTACAACTTCCCCAGCATATTATAAACTTGAAATCAAATGAATGAAAGAAAAATATACAAATTAACAGAATTTTATATCAAGGTTATATTTTTTTTATGTTTAAATGAGATTTAATTTTTAATTCAAAATTTTAGAGATATTAAGATATTTTACAGAATTTCAAGAGGTGTCAAACAATTTTAGGGAATTTAAAGCGATTTCAAGAGATTTCAAGTAATTTTAAAGAATTTTTTTTAAGGAATTAAAAAAATAAAGAGAGTTTTCAAGATTTTCAATTAATTTCAAAATATTTTTAAGTATTTCAAGGGATTTTCATAGAACTCCAGCGAATTCAAGGATTTTAAACAGATTTCAAGAGATTTTAAATATTTTTGAGAAATATAAAGCGATTTTAATAGATTTCAAGTGCTTTTAAAGAAATTTTAAGGGATTTCAAACGATTCAGAAGAGTTTCAAGATTTTCAAGTAAATTAAAATTATTTTTAAGTATACATCAAGGAATTTGAAATTACATTTAACAATTTCAACAAATAAAAAAAAACCTTCATATTTTAAAGACATTAAGGCATTTTATAAAATTTCAAGATATTTCAAAAGATTTTAAAAAGATTTCAAAAATTTTCAAAGTATTTTTAAGGAATATACAAAAAATTAACAAAATCTCCCAGATTTTCAGTTAATTTCAAAACATTTTTAAGTATTTCAAGAAATTTTACAAGAACAATAAAATTTAGGGATTTTCAATAGATTTCAAGTGATTTTAAGGAATTTCTAAGTCATTTCAAAAGAATCGAAAAAAGTTTCAAGATTTTCATTTAAATTAAAAATACTTTTAAATATATCAACTCCAGCGAATTCAAGAATTTTAAAGAGATTTCAAGAGATTTTAAGTATTTTTGAGAAATATAAAGCGATTTTAATAGATTTCAAGAGCTTTTAAAGAATTTTTAAAGAATGTCAAAGGATTCAGAAGAACTTCAAAATTTTCAATTATTTAAAAATATTTTTAAGTATTTCAAGGGATTTTAAAACAACTCCAGCAAATTCAAGGATTTTAAAGAGATTTCAAGAGATTTTAAATATTTTTGAGAAATATAAAGCGATTTTTAGAGATTCCAAGTGCTTTTAAAGAAATTTTAAGGAGTTTTAAAAGATTCAGAAGAATTAAAAAATTTTCATTTATTTTAAAATATTTTTAAGTATTTTAAGGGATTTTAAACGAACTCCAGCAAATTCAAGGATTTTAAAGGGATTTCAAAAGATTTTAAACAATTTTTAATAAATTTCAAAAGAATATAGAAAAATTGAAGGATTTTTCAAGAGATGAATTTTTAAAGAGTTTCAAAATAATTCAGAAGAGTTTCCGAATATTCATTTAATTAAAAAATTTTGTTATTTGTTAAGTATTTCAAGGGATTTTAATAGATTTCAAGTAATTTTAAGGAATTTCTAAGTAATTTCAAAAGAATTGATAAAAGTTCCAAGATTTTCAAGTAATTTAAAAATATCTTTAAGTATATCAAAGGATTTCAAAAGAATATCAAATATTTAAGAATTTCAAGGGATTTTAATAGATTTCAAGCGATTTTAGGGAATTTCTAGGTAATTTCAAAAGAATTGAGAAAAGTTTCAAGATTTTCATGTAATTTAAAAATATTTTTAAGTATATCAAGGGATTGCAAAACCATATTAAAAAATTTAAGAATTCTTCTAGAAATTATAAAGAATTTTTAAAGATTTTCAAAATAATTCTGAAGATTCAAGTTTCCTGATTTTCATGTAATTAAAAAATTTTGTTAAGTATGTATTTCTAGGGATTTTAATAGATTTCTAGTGCTTTTAAGGAATTTCTAAGTAATTTCAAAAGAATTGAGAAAAGTTCCATTTCAAGTAATTTACAAATATTTTTAAGTATATCAAGAGAATTGAAATAATATTAAAAACTATTAAAGACTTTTAAAAACCCTTCATATTTTAAAGATATCAAGACATTTGATAACATTTCAAGATATTTCAAATGATTCTAAAAAACTTTTAAATAAGAGTAAATCTCTAATTAAAGATTCAGTCATCAACTGACATTGTATAATGTAAAAATATTTGTAAACAAACTAAAAATAAACTGTTGAAAGAATTGTTTCCAATTCTGCCCTTTTTTTATAAAAAAAAATTACCATTTAAATCTCATTTATATTAACTCTCATCAGTTCTTACTCTTAGTGTCAAATTGACACTATTTTCAACTTTACCTCACAAATAACTCTATTAATATTTCCTCATTGATCCCATATGAAATAAATTTAAAAAATCTCTAAAATTTACCTCAAAGTGTCAATTTGACACCCAAGGGACTGATGAGAGTTAAATATTCTTTTTTATACAAAATAACATGTTAAAACACACCCAGAGTTTTAATTTTAATATTAATACATACTATTAATTCAGAAATGTTTGATCTATAAATGATTCAATCTAAAAATGCTAAAAACCGAAAGAACCAGCATTTCAATTTTCAAGCACACGTGTTGCCAGAAATATACTCCAGGGTCGTCATACATGAATATTTAGTTGGGAGTGATGCGATTTCTCCTTCAACGAAATACTTCGTTCAAGACTATGTTCTATTGAATGAAGTGCTGTTGAACTGAATGTAATGTTTTCTCGACAAGATGCTTGAAAATAAACAAACTTATCAAACAAACCCCTAGATTATTTATCCCAAAACAATTAATTGTTTTCCCCTTTCATTTCACTGAAAATAATGGTTTGGATAATTTGGAACCATGTTCCAAATTATCATAATTAATTCCTGAACTTCTGAACAAAGAATACAAGATACATCTTCTATTCTTTGTTTATCAAATATCAAGATGTCCAATTATTAAGAATAATTTCCAAAATTTCACTTCTAAATTGATATAATTGATTCCTAAACTTCTGAACAAAGAATAACAGATGTTTATCTAATATCAAAAGGTGTCCAATTAGTAAGAATGATTTTCAAAATGAACATCTACTTTACTGTTATTCATTATAACAATTGATGTTGATAAGTTTTATTGCCTAGCAATGATTTTCATCAACAAGACAGTTACAATAATCGCTCGACGACATCACATTTTCCTCTGCGTATAAAAGAGGAAATTCTCGAGCCAACGAGGTGCAAATAGTAGAAGATTGAAGACAGTGTACACGACACGGAAAGGCTGATTTCGAGAGAAAAACTTTTGGCACGGCAAATAAATTGGAAACTACGTAATTCAACCTCCGCTTTTGAGAGCAGACTATACGAGTCGATGAATCATGAGATTGCACAAAATATGTTGTCGGGAGTAAAAAAAATATCTAGGACCATCTCAAAGGTCCATCAACAGCTTCTGTATTTCGCATTCAATTATTTTTAATCATATCCACATGTCCTCAATCAACTTTTCCTAAATAAATTGTTTTCAAATCAATTGCTACCAAATCAATTGCTACCAAATCAATTGTTCCCAAATCAATTGGTATCAAATCAATTGTTCCCAAATCAATTGCTCCCAAATCAATTGTTGCTACACTGAGAAAATTGTTTGGTTCGAACAAGAAAACTTTTTACAGATATAGAAGCAACAAAAATTGTTGGTTGTGCCAACCGAATTTTTGTTGAACCAACCAAAGTTTTGTTAGTTCAACCAAAACTGAGATTTTGTTGGTTTAAACGAATTTTCTAGGTCCAACAAAAGATTTGTTGAAAGAACCATTTGGTTGGCACAACCAAACAATTTTTGTTTCTTCTACAGCAACAAAACGGTTTGTTGTCCGAACCAAACAATTTTCTCAGTGTAAATCAATTATTCCTAATCGAATTCAACTATTTCTAAACCAATTCAACTATTCCTGAACCAATGAACAATTGGTTTAAAAATAGTTGTTCCCAAATCACTTTTTCCCCCTAAATCACAAAAATCATCCTCACCCCATCATTCCTCTTATCATCAAGCCAGTCGTCGTTCCTATTTTCCTCATTACTCGCGTTTGGATCATATCTTCTTTTAGTGGTAGTCGTGGTTGTCTTCCTCGTGGTTTTTCTCGTCATTGACGTGATATCGTGGGGCGACTCCCAATCTTGGAAAACCTCCGTGGTCGCCATTTTCTCTTCGCTCAAGATCACCACTCACTTAAATCACACTTTGCTTTATTTAATCAATGAAAAAAAAAAACGTCCAAGAAACGCGCCTCGACTTTGCGGTGAGAAATTCTTCTTTGAGGAATGCTCGGGTGAATCGTGTCTCACCAAGGTTTATTTATAACGACGCATGTAGTTGAGATCCTTGAAGCTAGACGATTATTTTTCCAAAATATTCTAACAAAATACGAATTTTCTTTTCTTTATTTCTTCTTTACTTTTCTTTATTTCTTCTTTTTTTTTTCTTTATTTCTTCTTTACTTTTCTTTATTTCTTCTTTTCTTTTCTTTATTTCTTCTTTTCCTTTCTTTACTTCTTCTTTACTTTTCTTTATTTCTTCTTTCCTTTCTTTCTTTCTTTCTTTCTTTCTTTCTTCTTTTCTTTTCCTTCTTTCTTCTCTCTTTTCTATATTTTATCTGAAGTTTCGTTAATCCAAAAAGCGCATAAAGTCAAACGCCCGACTCGTTGTTTTCTCGTCGTCGTCACCGTCCATCTCGACGATAATTATCGTCGAGGCTGATGAAACTGCAGAAACTTCAATCCAAGCGGGTAAAATCCTTAACACGATAATCCAAAATACGATTTCCGGTCTTAAATCTCGAATTTAAGTATTTTTCCCGCAATCTTGAACACATAGGCAAGTCTTCCATGCATCGAGAGAAACAGGTTTAAATTTTTCGAAATAAACAAGAATCTTCAATGTTTCTATTGATTTTTAACCGAAAATTGAGAAGAATACTCTATATCAGGAAACTAAAGATCAGGGAAAGTTACGTAAAGATTGGTGAAATAAAAATAAAATGAAGATAAAGATGGATGAGATGAAAAGTATTATAGGGAAACTGAAGTATTAATATTAGTATTAATAAAGTATTCTTCTTCAAATCAATCTCATCTCAATTGATGAGTTCTTCAAAAAAGTTTACAGACAAGAATTGAAAGGTCAATTCATCTTCTCCGATGATTCGATGCCTGGACCAAGACTTACGAGTTTTGAGCGGGAATTAAAAAAATGGAGCGTTTAAGACATGTGTTTTCAGGTGAATGGATTGAGATCTGTTTTTCTCGATGAGGATTTATCCGGTGCACAAAACACGTCCGAATTCGTTTTCGTTTCGAATGTGCGAGATGTGAGGTGGATCTCGCGAGACTGAAGTTGGGAGAAGCACGTCACCCTCGAGGCGTATACCGGCGTCCCGTCTCTACCGATCCAATTCCAGAAATACGAAGGAACACGAGTGTAATATTAGGATGAAGATGAGACGACGATGTGCAAAGAAGCAAAGAGGCACGTATAGCACGATGCATTTCCTCGAAGTTGCGCATCGTGAGTCCCTATCAATGCAACCGTTGTCTTCAATCCAGCAAACTTAGAGAGTCTTTCGACTCATTTTTTCCCCTAGTTATAATTCTATCGTCATGTGAAGAAATCAAGAAACGACGTTATAGTCAGTAGTGATAGCTGGCCTGACGATTAAATTGAAGAATTTATATTGACGATTTTGCCATTTATTGATATTTAATTTTATTGTGGTTTAAGTTCTGAACGAATTTTTATAGTGATTGTATATTTTAAACAATAAACATTGCAAAAAAAATTAATTTAATTGTATTAACGTTAATTTTTTATGGAAGAATATATGGAAGACGTTTGTTATGTCTATGGTTATTTTTAGTTAGAATTAAACATTTCTGGATAAAAAAAAAATATTTAAAAAAAAAATATTTAAAAAAATATTTCATTAACGTTCAAAACTTTTGGTATACATTAATTTTAAAAAAAGGCAAGAGATCTTTTTTTAGAAAAGAAGAGTTAAGATAACTTAGGCTTAGGAGAGGGTTTGAATTAAAATAGACAAGAAAAACGGATTACATGAATGAGAGAAATGTGGCGGGAAATAAAATGTTTTTTTTTGAGAGAGAGGGAAATTTTCCTTATTTCCAGAAATATTTCCTTGTTCTTTCGATGAGAAAAATATGTTTTTGAACGAATTCAGTGTAGTTGGGAAAAAATTTGAAGATTAGGAATTTTCCATGTTGAGTTGCAAAATTTTAGTATAAAAGAAGAGGTTGAGATATAAATGTCGAGAATAGATTCTCACAGTATTAAAATTTGAAGCCTTATTGGCTCTTCACCTATTGGGTGGATTTGTATTCGCCGCCTAAATTTTTGAACCGAGATCAGAGCTGCCAACTAATTTTCACGAATTTTAATATTTTATAAATTAAAATTCGGTAAAATAAAGTATTTTTAAGTATTTCAGGGGATATTAAATGATATTAAAAAGTTTTAAAGAAGAATTTCGAATCTTCAAGATTTTCAAGTAATTTAAAAATATTTTTAATTATTGCAAGGGATTTTTAATGTTTCTAGAAGTCTCGTTTAATGATATTAAAAAATTTAAAGATTTTAAAGATATGAAGACATCTTATAGAATTTAAAGTATTTTAAGTGGTTTTAAAGAATTTTTAAGGAATTAAAAAAATTGTTAATAGTTTCAAGATTTTCAATTAATTTAAAAATATTTTTTAATATTTCAAAGGATTTAAAAAAAATTGTAAAGAACTTCGAAACAATTCAGAAGATTTTCAGGATTTTCGTATAATTAACAAAATTTTGTTAAGCATTTCAAGGGATTTTAAGTAATTTTTAAGAATTTAAAGCGATATTAATAGATTTCAAGTGATTTTAAGGGATTTTTAAGGAATTTCTAAAGAATTCAGAAGAGTTTCAAGATTTTAAAGTATAGTTTAAAAATACTTTTAAGTATATCAAGGGTTTTTAAATGATATTAACAATTTCAAAAGATTTTAAAACCTCTCACAAGATTTTAAAGATATCAAGACTTCTTACAGAATTTCAAACGATTTTAAGGAATTTAAAACGATTTCAAGAGATTTTAAATAATTTTAAGAATTTTTGAGGAATTTAAAAAATAAATAAAAATAGTTTCAAGGTTTTCGAAATATTTTTAAGTAATTCAAGGGATTTTAATAGAAGTCCAACGAATTCAAGGAATTTCAAGAGATTTTAGGTCATTTTGAGAAATTTAAAGCGAATTTAAAAGATTCCAAGTGCTTTTAAAGAATTTTAAAAGAATTTCAAAGAATTCAGAAAAATTAAAAAATTTTCAATTCATTTAAAAATATTTGTAAGTATATCGAGGGATTTCAAGCGATTTTGAAGAATTTAAAGCGATTTCAAGAGATTTCAAGTAATTTTAAATAATTTTTAAGGAATTTGAAAACAAATAAAAATAGATTCAAGATTTTCAATTAATTTCAAAATATTTTTAAGTATTTCAAGGTATTTTCATAGAACTCCAGCGAATTCAAAGATTTTAAAGATATTTCAAGAGATTTTAAGTATTTTTGAGAAAAATAAAGCGATTTTAATAGATTACAAGTGCTTTTAAAGAAATTTTAAGGAAAACAATATTAAAAAATTTAAGAATTCTTCTAGAGATAAAGAATTTTTAAAGAATTTCAAAATAATTCAGAAGAGTTTCAAGATTTTTGAATTAATTTAAAAATATTTTTAAGTATTTCATAGGATTTCAATAAAACTCCAATTAATTCATTTTGTGATTCATTTAAGTAATTTTGAGGAATTTAAAGCGATTTTAATAGATTTCAAGTGATTTTAAGGAATTTCTAAGTAATTTAAAAAGAAATGAGAAAAGTTTCATGATTTTCAGGTAATTTAAAATTATTTTTAGATATTTTATAGAATTTCAAGATATTTAAACATCTTTTTAAATATCACTTCAATTAAAGTGATTTTAAAGCCATTTCAAATATTTTAAAAGAATTTCCACGAAATATAAAAACATACTATAAAATTAAATTAAAAACAGTCTCAAGATTTTCAACAAATTTCAAAACATTAAAAATATTTCAAAGAATCATTAAAAAAACACAGAAAAAATTAAAGAGTTTCCAATAGATTTCAAATTTCAAGCGATCTAAAATTGAAGCTCAAAATACTTGAAAGCGATGACACTCTAGTTAAATGAGATATTGCTTTTAAATGTCCCATTTAACATAGAAATATTGTCAGCTCGCAATATTTTCGCTTTTGTAAATTGCACCTGTTGTCATTAGTGAAGATTTTGTGAAGCTTCGCGGATGCCAGTAATAGTATACTCTCGACATCGAGAGAGAAGAAGATTAGCGGAAAATTCTTTGATGAGGGAGATTTATAGACGGTGTAAAGGACGATAAACGTCCGAACTCAAGATTCCATGTAAATAAGACGAACGTGAACTCTGAGAGCTGAAAACAGTAGTTCGGTTACATAAAATTAACGAAAGCGTAACGTGCATCGACCGAAGAGCCAATGGCAGTAGATTCTCTCAATCCGATCACTATTTCCGTTCCAGATCAAATCGTGCTTTCAATTAAGAACTCTATTGTTCTCAAGAAGTTCATATTTCAAATTTATTAACTCAAATTGGTAACTTCCAACTTAGAATCACTTCAAACTTAAAATCACTTCAAACTTAGAATCCATTCAGAGAATTTTTATTACTTCTTTGTTCCACGAATCTAAATATTTTTCTGAAAGCTGGATTACGAATTTCGATCATTCAGAAGCAGAATGGAAAAGAAATTAAGAAAAATTAAGAAAAAGAAATTCTAAAAGAAGAAAAAGAATTTCTAAAGCAAAAAATGCTGAAAATGAGTGAATATTTGTTTCTTCAATGAAAAATCATCAGAAAAGATCAAATGGACCTCCTATTTGATTTTATGTGTTATTTTCAACACTAAAACTGACAAGACACTTAAATCTGTCGCGAACTCCTTCCAAAACATTAATTAAAAATTACTTATGCTGAGGCCTCGTCAAATCGATATTGAATATAATTCCACTAATTCAATTCCAGAGAGTAAAGTAATTCCAAAAAAATGTTTCTGAATTCTGAAAAGTTTTAAGATTTTCAAAAGATTTTAAGTGATTTTATTAAGTATCAAGAGATTTATGATTTGAAAAATTTGTAAGAGATTTTATTTAAATGCAGAATTTAAATTGGGCTGAAGTTTCAGATGTCTAGACTGATGATTTTTTTAGATTTATTGGAATAATAAGAATAACAAAAAAAAGTTTCCATTGTTCAAAAGCCAAAATATTTATTCATTTATTTATCAGGAGATATTTTAGAGAATTTAGAAAAATTTGCAAAATATTTTAAATAATTTTAAGGAATTTCAAAGCTTGTATAAAATTTCGAAAATTATGCAAGGATTTCAAGCGTTTTATAGAAATTTTAAGGAATTTCAAGAGATGCTATTTAAGAGATTTTGATTGATTTTAGAAATTTAAAGGGATTTTTAAAAGAGTTGAAAAGAGTTTATCAATAGATTTTTTTCTTAGAGATTTCACAAAATCTAAAAGACATTTTAACTACTTTTTACCAATTTTAAGGAATTTTAAAGAATTTTAAGAGATTCTAAGTTATTTCAAGAGATTGTAATGAACTTTAAGAAATTTTGATATATGTTAAACAATTTTAAGGGATTTTGACGCCTTTTTAGAGAAATTATAGTTTCTCGTGGAATTTTGAAATAATTCAAGAGATTTTTAAAAAATTTTGTGGAATTTTTAAGAAGAAGAATTTTAATTATTAGAATTATTATTATTTAATTATAATTATAAGAATTTAAAGAAATTTTTATTTTTTAAAAGTGATTTTAGGGGATTTGAATTAAATTTTAAAGAATCTCACAAGATTCTTATGATTTATAAAAGATTTTGTAGAATTTTTTCGCAAATTTTGAAGGATTTCTCACAGTTTCCAAGGTTTTAGGGGATTTTAAATGTTTTCGTAGAATTTCGGGGAATTTTAAGAGATTTTAAAGAATTGTAAAGATTTTTGACGATTTTAAAGTGATTTTAAGTGAATTCAAGAGATTTTCATGATTGTTAAGAGATTCTAAGGGATTTTAAATCTTGTTGTGAAGTTTCGAGGAATTTGAAGAGCAGAATGGAAAAGAAATTCTGAAAGAAGAAAATGAAGAAAAAGAATTTCTAAAGCAAAAAATGATGAATTGGAGTGAATATTTGTTTCTTCAATGAAAAATGATCGGAAAAGATCAAATGTACCTCCTATTTGATTTTATGTGTTATTTTCAACACTAAAACTGACAAGACACTTAAATCTGTCGCGAACTCCTTCCAAAACGTTAATTAAAAATGACTTATGCTGAGGCCTTGTCAAATCGATATTGAATATAAAATTCGTGGAAAAGTCATCAGATCACATAAAGTAGATCAGGGCTTGAATTAAGTACGTGAGTTAGGACCTTGCCTTTTGATTTCGACCTCGTTTAAATCTTGGTTTAAATAGTATATAGTAAATGCATCTACATCTCGATAGCTGCAAATATGAACGCATCAAAGAAGCGATAGCAAGGGAGCGAATATCGCCACGCGAAACGCCGTTTGTTTGCGAATGCAGAAATAATATTTGGCACAGCTGGCTTTCCGTTTATGTAAGACTTCGCACTGAAAAATGAACGGTTCCTCGAGGGAAATGAAATAGAAAAGATCGGCAATTGACTGAAGGCAAAGAAAGTTTAAGATGAAGTCTATATGGTTCATTGATTTCACCTGTCTACTAAATTTTAATAGATTTCTACTATATTTTTTCAATTTCTTTAAGAACTTTTATACAGAGTTTTAATTTTAATCAGGAAACAATTCACTGGTGATCAGTGAAAAATCACTGGAATTTTTAGTAGTTTAATGAGGATTACTGAAGATTATGGTAAATTTTTACAGATTCTCAGTTGATTTTGAATTGTTCACTGATTTAAATCTTGAAAAGAGAGGCTCTGAAAATCAGTGAACTTTTACTGATTCAATTCTAGAGAGTAAAGTAATTCCAAAAAAATGTTTCTGAATTCTGAAAAGTTTTAAGATTTTCAAAAGATTTTAATTTAATGATTTTATAAAGTACCAAGAGATTTATGATTTTGAAAATTTGTAAGAGATTTTTTAAAAATACAGAATTTAAATTGGGCTGAAGTTTCAAATGTTTAGTCTGATGATTTTTTTTTTCAGATTTATTGGAATATTAAGAATAACAAAAAAAAGTTTCCATTGTTCCCAAAGCCAAAATATTTATTTATTTATTTATCAGGAGGAATTTTAGAGAATTTAGAAGAATTTCCAAAATATTTAAAATAATTTTAAGGAATTTGAAGAGCTTTTATAAGATTTCGAAAATTATGCAAGGATTTCAAGCGTTTTATAGTAATTTTAAGGAATTTCAAGAGATGCTATTTAAGAGATTTTGATTGATTTTAGAAATTTAAAGGGATTTTTAAAAGAGTTGAAAAGAGTTTATCAATAGATTTTTTTCTTAGAGATTTAACAAAATTTCAAGAAATTTTAACTGATTTTAAGGAATTTTAAAGAATTTTAAGAGATTCCAAGATATTTGAAGAGATTTAAATGAACTTTAAGGAATTTTTATGTATTTTAAACAATTTTAAGAGATTTTGACGCATTTTAGGAGAAATTAACGTTTCTCGTGGAATTTTGGAATATTTCAAAAGATTTTGTGGAATTTCTTGGAATTTCAAGAAGTTTGAAGTATTTTAAAATTTTCAAGAAGATGAAAAGAACTTAGAACTTTATAAGAGAATTTTTTGAAGATTTCCAAAATTTTTTAGGTATTTTTGCAAATTTTCACGAATTTCAAAAGATTTTAAAGAATTTAAACAGATTTTAACAAATTTTGAAGGATTTCTAACAGTTTTTACGGTTTTAAGGGATAAATTGAAGGAATTTTTTGGTTATTAAAAGATTTTAAAGAATTTAAATTATCCTCATGAAATTTTAAAGGATTTCACAATAAATTTTTACGGTTTATAAAAGATTTTGTAGAAGTTTAATGAATTGTGAGAGGCTTTCAATAATTTTAAGAGATCTTTACGTATTTTAAAAGGTTTCAAAGTTTTTCATAGAATGGTAAAGAATTTTAAAAAGCTTGTAAAAATTTTAAGAACTTTTTCCTCATGGAATAATAAAAAAATTTCAAAAATTACTTTTGGTTCTAATAGATTTTGTGGGGTTTTCGTTTCTAAAAATTGTTATGTAAAGATTTTAATGTATTTTAGGAAATTTTAAAGTATTTCACAATATTTTTATGATTCGTAAAAGATTTTGTGAAATTGTAAAGGATTTCATGGAATTTTAATAGTTTTTAAAGAATTTCAAGTAATTTTAAGGGATTTTATTTGATTTCTTCCACATTAGAATAAATTCCTTAAAATTTCTTAAAAAATCACTTGAAATGTTTTGAAATCCTTTGAAAATTGTTTAACTCTCTTGAATTTTCTTGAAAGCCATTGAAATTTCTTGAAATTCCTAAAAATTCCACAAAATCCATTCAAATTTGTTAATATTTCATGAGATCTCTTCACTTTTCACTAATCTTTTTGAAATTCCTGTAATTCTTCAAAATTCCTAAAAACATCTTTAAATATCTTAAAATTTCATTAAAAGCCTCTTGAAATTCCTTAAACTTCTACAAAATTTTTTATAAATCCTAAAAATATTGTGAAATTCTTTAAAATTCCACGAGAATATTTATAATTCCTCCAAGTTTCTTAAATTCCTTTATAATTCCACGAAAACTTTTAAATCCCTTAAAATACGTAAAAAAAACCTTTATAATATTTGAAAACTTTTCAAAATGCCCTAAAATTCCGTAAAATCTTTAGAAAATCATATAAATCTCCTGAAATCTTTTAAAATTTATCAAGGAACTTTAAATTAACTGTAATACCTTAAAATTCTTCGAGTTCCCTAAACTTTCTTAAAAATCTCTTAAAATTTCATGAAGTCCTTTTAAAATTCAACTAAATCTTTTAAGTATTATACAAATCTCTTCCAATCACTTAAAATTCCTATAAAAACCTCCCAAAATTTTTTAAAATTATTGAAAATGTCTTGAAATCATTACAGAAACCTAGAGAATCTCAGAGAATACCTGAAAATTATTTAGAATCCTTCTCAATCTTTGTATAGTTTCTGAAATTCGTTAAGTAAATTATAAAAATTATATTATATGTAATACGACGAAAATAACATAGCATAAATGTCAATTGCTATTTTCCCTGATAACTACCTTCATTTCTCTGATATTTCCCTGACAAATTTTTTATTCCTGACATTTCCCTGACTTCCCTGACATGTATTCACCCTGACACCCTAATTTCATCAATTAACTCTACCACAAACTGTCTACATATTTATTTCCACACCAAATATCATATCCTCGCCCTTTCCACTCTTAAACCAACGGGATTTATTTTCGACTCTCTTCAACGATTTTCCTGTCTCACTACGACATTCTTGCAAAAGCATGCGAAATTCTTCTCTAGATCAACACTCAGCCTCCTCCATCTTCTTGACGAAGTGGAAAAAGCTCGTTGAACGTCAGCAAGTCGTCTGAGTATCAGCTGTGGAAACAACTCTTCAAAATCTCAGTAGAAGAGGCACGTTTAGTCAGACATCCATCATATAAGAGAATATGACTCGTGTAATAAAAACGAACAAAACTGCCTTAAACTTTTCAATTTACTTTCTGACCTACAATTTCTTCAAATCATTTCTTCTTCCATTTTATGACTTTATGACCATTAATCCAAACCAGGAGATAATCATTCAAATTTTCAGTAAATCAAAACATTTTAAAGCATCATTTCAAGTCTATTTTCAGTCTAATGATTTCCAAGTCTAATGCTTTTCAAATCTGATGTTTTTCAATCCACAAACTCTGTATTTATACAAGAAAATTGAATTGTACATCTGTGACCTACAGGAACGCATGTCGCTCTTGCTCAATTAGATTTTATGCTTCCGTTGAGCATTCCCACGTATTACTTTTGGCTTGAACTTGATACAGTCCTTGGCGGGACTTTATGAACTGGCATGCTGAAATACGCGAGAGAATCTCGCGGAAGTAATATAGTATTTTGGTTTAAACGCGAGAGTAAACTTGATTTCGTCGGAGTTTACGCCCAAGTGATCCAGAACTTGGTGAATCCATGCCCCATTCGTTGGCATATATGCATTCTATTGCATATGCACGTAACTCAAAGAATCATAGCCGACACGTGGTACAATTAATAACTCGTGGGAGCTAGCACACGTTGATGTGCGCGTTAATAGTCATTTGTGTCACACTTGTTTATTTCGGACTCAGATGTGTCCTTCAAAAGATACGATTAAGGTTACCGATTTAATCGTGAATTCCAAATAATTCCACCTTTAAATCTTCGCCTTATACTCGAATTTTTGCAATTTTATAGAAAAATTCTCTGTTTATATGCTTAATTTTTTTTATCAGTACTTTTTATCATAAAAAACTTTAACTTTTATAAAGATTAATCGGACAATGGATTTAAAATTATCCAATCTTTTAAAAAATCCTATCTTAAAAAAGTGTTGTCACGAAATGTGTCGAAAATCTCGCGTATATATTGTTGTTGAAAACATGATTGGCTTTTGAATGACTTGAAGTTGAAAGAAGAAATAAGAAAAACAAACTAATGGCGCAAAAAAATTTCAGAAAAACCTTATTCGAAATAACTTAAAATTCGTTAAGATTTCTTAAAACTTCCAAAAACTTCTTGAAATTCCTTGAAAGTCCACAAAACCCATTAAAATTATAAATCTCTTGAAATCCAAGTTAAAATTCACAAAAATCTCTAATAATTCATAAAAAAAAACGTCTTTGAATTTTCTAACATTTAAAATCTTTAGAAATCGTAACAAATTCCATGAAATCCTTAAAAATTATAAAAAATATTTTCAAAATCATATATGTATAGAAATTCTTTTGAAATCCCTCAATAAAATTATACCTAACAAACTTGAATATCCTTTACACCTCATGAAATATTTTAAAACTTATATAAAAATCTCACAGTTAATTAATCTTTGTCTCAAAATAAGACAAAAAGTTCTGAAAATGAGAGAAAAATTTCTCAAAATGAAACAAGTGTTTTTCTGTCACATGAAATATTTTTAAATTCGTGAAAACTTCTAAAAGTTCCCAGAAACTTCTTGAAATTCCACGAAATCCTTCAAATTTGTTAATATTTCATGAAATCACTTCAATTTTCACTAATCTTTTTAAAATTCCACAAGATTCTTTGAAATACTTTAAATTCCAAGAAAAACCTGAAAATCTTTGAAAATTGCTAAAAATCTCTTAACATTTCCTGTAATTCTTCAAAATTCCATAAAGCATTTTCCGAATCTCTTAAAATGCACAAAAATTTCTTTCAATTATTGGAAACCTATTGAAATCCCTTAAAATTCGCTGAAATTTTTTGAAATTCCTAAAAACATCTTTAAATATCTTAAAATTTCACAATATTGAAAATTCCATGAAATCCTTTACAATTATTTTACGAAATCGTTTACAGATCGTAAAAATCTTGTGAAATTCTTTAAAATTCCCTAGAGTACATTAAAATCTCTAAAAAAAACTCTTCAAATAAAAAATCTCCCAACATCTTTTAAAAATCAAAAATGACTTGAAATTTTTTTTAATTCTATGAGGATTATTAAAATTCCTTAAAATCATTTTTAAAATGTCAAAATTACTTACAATTTTTACAAGCTTCTTAAAAAATCCTTTAGAATTCTACGAAAAACTTTGAAATCCCATAAAATATGTAAAGATTTCTTAAAATTCTTGAAAGCCTCTCGAAATTCCTTAAATTTCTACAAAATCTTGTATAAATCATAAAAATTTTGTTAAATCCTTTACAACTCCATGAGGAAAATCAAAATTGTCGAAAATCTTTTAAGAACCAGAAAATCCCTTCAAATTTTTAGAAATTTCATAAAATCTTTTGAATTCCTATAAAATTTCTGGAAATTTTATCACAGCACTTAAAATTCTTTAAAATTCTCTGGAACCTTTTGAAATCCCTTAAAATTGCTCGAAACTTCACAACAAGATTTAAAATCCCTTAAAATCTCTTAAAATTCCCCGAAAACATTTAAAATTCCTTCAAACCTTAGAAACTGTTAGAAATCCTTCAAAATCTGTTAAAATCTCTTTAAATTCTTAAAAACTTCTTGAAATTCGCGAAAATTTGGAAAAATATATAAAAAAATTTTATAACTCATCAAAAAATTCTACCAAATTTTTTCAAAATCGGAAAATCTTTTAAAATTTCTTAAGATTATTAGAAACCTCAATAAATTCCACAAAATCTTTAAAGAATCATAAAAATCTTTCGATATTTCACGAAAACATTAAAAATATTATGAATTTCGTTAAGATTAGTAAACATCATTTGAAAATTGTGAAAATCTATTAAAATTCTTAGAAAGATTTTGACATTTCTCTCAGGGTTTTTAGTAATCAGGAAATTGAGAATTCCCGGGGTTTTCCCTTTTTTCTTCCTATCTTTTCCAGTCTTTTCCCGGTTAAAGTTTTTTTCCTTCCGACCAATTTATGCCTTTTTGAATTTGGTCTTTTTGTGATTTTTTATAAAACATAAAAAAAAATTTCTAATCCCTCAATAAATACCCTGAAAAATTTTTAAATCTTTTAAACCCCATAAAACATTTTAAGTCATAAAAATCTCTTGAAATCTGTTCAAATTTGTGAAAACCTCTTAAAATACCCAGAAACTTGTTCAAATTCTTTAAAATTCTACGATAACATTTTAAAATGCTTTAAATCCTTTAAAAATCCATTAAAAGTGTTAGAAATCTCGTTAGATTCCATAAAATTTTACAAAATTACATGTAATTTTTTAAAAATCAGAAAACTTTCTTGAAATCCCTGAAAATTATTAGAAAAATCTCATAAAATTTCATAAAATCCTTAAAAATGTCAGTAAAGTCTTTTAAACGTCATTAACATCTCTTAATTCTCCTAAAATCCTTGAAAATTCCATAACATTTAAAGTCCCTTAAAATTCCTTAGAGTTCTTAAAAAACTTTCGAATGACTTGAAGTTGTAAGAAGTAAAATAACTAATCATTCGCGTGTTGGTTTGCTAGAGTATTAAAAATTAAATACTAAAGATTATATAAGAAAGGCAAAAACGTTGAACCAGATTGATTTTTTTCAGACCGTCGACCACTTTGAAAATTCCGTTGCGGGGGTGGTATTATTATTAACGCTATATGCTTTCAATGAATCGTTGCAGATGGCGACAGTTGCTGAATCACGAGAGCTTTCGAGCTTTCATCATCGAGCTTTAATTCAGTCCACCACAGATGGAGCTGGAAGCTCAATTTTAAAATATCCCGTTCAATATTTTCTCAAATTTTCATTCTAGAAAATAGGTCGTTGTTCTTATAATTTTCATCAACTCCTACTCGAAAGAAAATATTGTCTTTTGCATGTCATTCTGTCAAATAAGACACATTCCTCTAGAAAACTACATACCGGAACTTAAAAATCTTTTGTGTAGTAATCAATCATAATCATACAAATAACATGATAATATATCAAATATCATAACATAATATACAAAATATCATCATTATAGGTCTCCCAGATGAATAAATTACCATCAATATTTACTGTACTAGTTTCCCAACAATAATTGAATAAAAAAAAAACCCAGCTCTGGATATAATGTTTGAAATTTAATTTAAAAACTGCAAATATTTTTAGCTGCTGAAAGCTTTTTTCGACTTTTGTCAAAAGACTTGCGAGACAGATAGGAAGAAAGTAATTTTTAATATTTTTCAGACATAAAAACATCTGCTGTTTATTGATGAACGTTATAGTTATGTGTAAAAAATTTCCACGTTTTTAGCATGGCAACGGACTTTCTGCTCTGTGCCAAGACAAAATTAGCTACGTTATCATTCAGTAATAACTATCGACTCTTATGCTCTGCCGCGTTTCCGCTTTATTCTACCTGAAAATATACCTTCTTCATTTGTATGTATTACAATAAAATTATAAAGAATAAATTCTCCCAGACTTTATTAATTAATAATCACCTGCAAAAGTACTTCTATTCTACTTCTTTTCTATTTTTTTGTTTTTTCTACTCTGTGATATTTCATATGAAAATTTGCCTGAACCACTGGAAGAGATGCTTTGAAAAGAGATTTTTAAATTTGACTGATATGAAATCAAAGATTGCTCTTTGTGCATATATGTATTATATGTGAAACGCGAATAAGATCTATATTTATCATTGTGCACGGAATAAATTTAATCTCAAAGCAAACAATTTGAGGAGCATTTATAGAAGTGTCGTCTTCTGGCCAAGGCCGCTTACCCGTGGATTCCCCAGAGAACATAAACGAGATGACAGACACGAGAAAAGTTACTTCCTCAAGAATAAAGCGATGCATCCTCTTTGTAGAAAATTGAATTAATCGTTCAAAACAGTTCCAAGCATCAAAATTTCAATTCACAGCATAATGGAATATTCTGCTCGAGAAAGTTTATGTCTCACGATTTTATTCTGCAGAATGAAATCGTGAGACATAAATGCTTGAAATGAAAATGAAAATGAAATGAAAATGCTTTCTCATTATATAAGATTGTGAATCAATTCAAATCATATATAATCAGAAAGCATTTTCACTTCATTTTCATTTTCATTTTCATCTATCTATCTATCGAATTATCATTATTATCATTATTATTAATATTTATATTTATTATTAATATTATTATTCATTATTTTGTATCTATAAATTTTCCAAGGTCGTCATAAATTTTTCTTGATGATTTTTCAAAGATATTAGCAACCTATAATAACACGGGCGCGATTGTTTTCTTTTTTTTTCTTACAACTTGAAGTTATTCCAAAGCCAATCAGATTTGAAACAATAATTTATATGCGAGATTTTTGAGACATTTTTACTTTTAGAGAGGAATTTCAGGAGGTTTTTAAGAATTTTAAGAGAATTTGACGATTTTTAAATGATTTTTACGAAATTTAAAAGATTTTTCTTAGGATTTTAAAGATATTTCTAGAAATTTTAAGGGATTTAGATGATTTTTTATTTATTTTTAGGAAATTCAAAAAGAATTGTAGGACATTAAAAAGATTTCGTGGAATTTTAAAGGAGATCATGCAAAACCCCCACAAAATCCTTTAAAAATCAAAAGTAATTTTAGAAATTTTTTTTAATACTAATCGACTTTAGATAATGTATTGTCTATTCTCGAATATGAGAAACATATAAATTATATGCAATTCAAAAGATTTATTTAGGATTTTAAAGATATTTTTGGTAATTTTAAGGGATTTAGATGATTTTTGATTTCTTGTTATGAAATTCAAAAAGAATTGTAGAATACTATAAAGATTTTGTTGAATTTTAAAGGACCTCATGCAATTTTAAGAGATTTTCAAGAATTTTAAGGGATTCTAAATGTTTTTGGAATTTTGAGGAATTTTATAAGAGGTTTCTAAGAATTTTAAGAAATTTCAACGAATTTAATCGATTTCTAAGGTTTTTGTGTAATTTTAAAGGGTTTCTAAAGGTTTGTAGAATTTTTCAGGGGTTTTAAGGACTTTTTCATATTGTCCTGGAATTTCGAGGAATTTTAAGTTATTTTAAAAGGTTTCTAATAATTACGAACGATTTTATGAAATTTTGAGGATTTCTAATAATTTTAAGTGATTTCAAGTGATTTTTCTTATCTTTAATAGATCCTATGGAATTTTAAAGGATTTCATGGAATTCGATGAGATTTCTAATACTTTTAACGGATTTTAAAGGATATAAAGGGATTTTAAATGCTTTTGTAAAATTTCAAGAACTTTAAGAGATTTTAAAGTATTTCAGGAAATATTATGGAGGGATTTCAAAAGATTTTTACAATTTTTAAAAGATTTTGTAGAATTTAAAAGGATTTCAAAGGCTGTAAATTTTTTAAAGGCTCTCAAGAATTTTTTAAGAATTTTTCATGAATTTTAAGAGGGATTTCAAGATATTTATGATTTTGAAAATTTTTGTGGAATTTTAAAGGATTTCAAGAGATTTCTAGTAATGGTAAGAGATTTTAATGAATTTTAAGGGATTTCTAAGGCTTTTTATGAAATTTTAAAGGATTTCATGTAGGTTGATAAGATTTCTCATACTTTCAAAGATTTTAAAGGATATTGTAAAATTTCAAGAATTTTAAGAGATGGAGGGATTTCAAAAGATTTTTACAATTTTTAAAATTTTTGTGGAATTTAAAGTATTTCAAGAGATTTCTAGTAATTGTAAGAGATTTCAATGAATTGTAAGGGATTTCTAAGGCTTTTTATGAAATTTTGAAGGATTTCATGGAATTTTAAGAGATTTGAACGAATTTTATGCTATTTCTAAGGCTTTTTGTAAAATTTTAAGAGATTTGATAAGGTTTCCGGGAATTTTAAGAAATATTAAGGGATTTCAAATCATGTTTATAAGTTTCGAGGATTTTTAAGAGATTTCAAAAGGTTTCAGAGAATTTTATGGGACTTTAAGGAATTGTAAATGTTTTCATAAAATTTCTAGGAATTTCATCCAATATTCTGATTTTTAAAAAATTTTGTAGAATTTTTAAGAATTTTATGGAATTTGATTAAATTTCTAAGGATTGTAAGACTTCAAATGTTATAAAATTTTAATAGTTTTTTAGGCATTTCTAAAGATTTTTGCGAATTTTACCTTGAATATCAAGAGTAAATTTCTGCTAGTTTAAAATGTAAAAATCTCGTAAGAAGGAGAACGTAAATGTAGCAAAGCTCCCACAGTGAAAAATTTATAATTTTCTTTCTTTTCAATTACTGGCAAGGCATCAGCTTGAAGAAAAATATTCCGAGTATAAAGATATACTTCAATACCAAGATATACTTTGAGATCGTATATTTTCCACCATGAAATAAGATGATCCTTTTAAATTCTCCTAAATCTTTTAAAAATTGTAAAAATCTTTTGAAATCCTTCCATAATATTCCCTGAAAAACTGTAAAATCTCTTAAAATTCTTAAAATTTTACAATAGAATTAAAACTCCCTTTACATAAAATTCTTTAAAATTTCACAGAATCTTTTAAAGTTAAGAAAAATCTCTTGAAATCAGTTAAAATTATTAAAAATCCTCAAAATTTCATAAAACCCTTTGTAATTCTTAGAAACCTTTTTAAATATCTTAAAATTCCTCGAAATTCCAGGACAATGTGAAAAATTCCTCAAAACCCCTTAAAAATCCTACAAACCTTTAGAAACCCTTTAAAATTACACAAAAACGTTAGAAATCGCTTAAATTCGTTAAAATTTCTTAAAATTCTTAGAAACCTCTTATAAAATTCCTCAAAATTCCAAAAACATTTAGAATCCCTTAAAATTCTTGAAAATCTCTTAAAATTGCATGAGGTCCTTTAAAATTCAACAAAATCTTTATAGTATTCTACAATTCTTTTTGAATTTCATAACAAGAAATCAAAAATCATCTAAATCCCTTAAAATTACCAAAAATATCTTTAAAATCCTAAATAAATCTTTTGAATTGCATATAATTTATATGTTTTTCACATTCGAGAATAGATAATACATTATCTAAAGTCGAGTGAGCGCAAACGACCCGATTTCCAGCATGTAAAATCAATTAGCGAAGTCCACCGTGAATCCATTTGCTTGGTAAAACCGTCTAAAAGCCTCAGCCTCCCGTTTCTAAATCATCGTGCACGTCGTCAGATCACGAAGATTTTGAACGTCGCCAGACGTTGTCGGTCCATTATTACGATGTTTCAATGTCCTGCGGCATGTGTTCGGTCTAAGATATAAGATATAAGTATTAGCACATGTAGCATTCAAATGTAGGTATCCTCTCATCAAAGACATTCCGTACACTATATATATACAATTTTACTCAAGATTTTATCCCAATCTAATTTCAGTCCATCTAATTTCAAACATTGTAGGAAAAACCATTTAAAATCCTTCAAATTCCTCAAAAAAGTTTAAAATCTTTTAAAATTCCTAAAAGTCTCTTAAAATTTCCTACAATCCTTCGAAATGTTCAAAATTCCACAAAATCTTTTAAAATTCAGAATCTCTTAACATTATTAGAAACTTATTGAAATCCCTTGAAATTCCATGAAATCTTTTACAATTTCACAAAATCTTTTACGAATCATAAAAATCTCGTGAAATCTTTTAACATTCAATAAGAAACTTTGAAATCCCCTAAAATACATTAAAATCTCTACATAAAAATTCTTAGAACCAAAAACTCCACAAAATCCTTTAAAAATCAGAAGTAATTTATTAAATTTTTATTAATTCCACGAGGAATATTTAAATTCCCTAAAATCATTTTAAACATGTCCAAATTTCTCTAAAATTTTAAAAGCTTCTTGAAATTCCATAAAATTCTACTGAAATCTTTAAAATTCCATGAGGAAAATTAAAATCCCTTAAAATTACTTCAAAAAAAGTCAAAATTTCTTTAAATTCTTATAAACTTTTTAAAATCCTTTAAAGTTCCTTCAAATTGTTTAAATTACCTAAACTTTCTTAAAAATCTTTTTTAATACCTTTAAATTACTAGAAACCTCTTAAGGTCATTAGAAAAATTTTATAATGTAGAAATAGAAGAAAAAGAACATAAAGTGAGAAAAATTCATTTTTCAATAAACTACAAAAAATTCCCGATCCTCAATGAAAAACCCGGGAATTTTTTGTATTTTATTGAAAAATCGACTTTTTCTTACTTTATCTTCTTTTTATTCTATTTCTACATTATAAAATTCTTCCAATGACCTTAAGAGGTTTCTAGGAATTAAAGAAATTTAAAGGATTTTAAAAAGCTTAGAAGAATTTCAAGAAATTTTGACTTTTTTTTAAAGTAATTTTAAAGAATTTCAATTTTCCTCATGAAATTTTTATGATTTTAAAAAGATTTCGTGGAATTTTACAAAATTTTAAGAGATTTTTACGTATTTTAAAGTATTTAAAAGTTTTTCATGGAAATAATAAAGGGTTTTAAAAGGCTTGTAAGAATTTTGAGAAAGATTTTTTTAAAGTGATTTTAAAATCAATTTAAATTTAATTTAATTTAAAACAAATTATTTTAAATGAAATTTTAAAAAATCTCATAAGATATTTATGATTTATAAAAGATTTCGTAGAATTTTATGGAATTTCAAAAGTTTTTCAAGAATTTTAAGAAGCTTTTAAACATTCTAAGAAATTTAGACATTTTTAAAATGATTTCATGGAATTTAAAAGGGTTTTGTGGGGTTTTTGTTTCTAAGAATTTTTATATAGGGATTTTAATGTATTTTAGGAGATTTCAAGGTTCCTTATTGAATATTAAAGGATTTCACGAGATACTTATGATTCGTAGAAGATTTTGTGAAATTGTAAAAGATTCCATGGAATTTTAAGGGATTTCAATAAGTTTCCCATAATTTGAAGAGATTCTGACGCATTTTAAGAGATATTAAAGTTCCTCGTGGAATTCTGAAATAATTCAAGAGATTTTAAAAAGATTTTGTGGAAGTTTTAAAATTTTGAAGGATTGTAGGAAATTTTAAGAGACTTTTAAGAATTTAAGAAGATTTTAAAGTTTTTTGAGGAATTTAAAGGATTCTAAATGTCATGTGAAATTAATTAAAAGGATGCATGAAATGATGGAACTTACAGTATAAGCTACAAAATCTGATGCAAGCAATCTTCATCTTGAAAATGATAAAAAAGTAGATTAGAAATTTTCGCGAAGCGAAACGTGGAAGCAATTTTAGCAGCTGAGTATAATTAAAGCACCAATATGTTTACACGATGGATGCGTTGCGTCATCTACGTCGCTGCTTTCCGTTCCGGATACTCGCGTGTCCACGGGACTAGCAGATGTTACAAGCTTTCAAAATATTAAGACGAATCACAGTCCTCATCGACGCCGATTATTCTTTTACGAGAGCCATCACGTAACTTGTGCGAAATTGAGGAAGTCATCATTTTTTACTACATTGCCAATGCAAAAATTGTACTGTTATGTAAAACAGATACACGAACTTTTGCAAATATTTTTCTTTAAAATCGGAACACTAAAATTGATCCGCGCAGAAATATCAACATTTCCTATGTTGAATTATTCGAATGATGAATTATTCCAATTTTTTCCGATTATAAATATAATTTCTTCTTTTGTAATATTAAAATTGATTTAAAAACTCTGTATTTTTATTATTTGAATAATTTTTAAGAGGAAAAGTAGCGTAGTTGCGATTCAAGGAATGTGTAAAAAATAAATTAATATCAGTCATCACAGTACCTATTTTTACCAAAGAAAGGTGATTTTTTAAACAAAAATAGGTGAGAAATAGGTCAGCAAGAGTTTCAGGATTTTCTTAAGATTTCAAGACAGTTTTTTTAATAGAGGATTTCTAGATACTTTAAGTGATTTAAAGTAATTTCAAGGAATCTTTTAAGAATTTTGAGAAGTTTTAAGACTTTCAAGAGATTTCATAAAATTTCAAGATATTTTAATGATTTTAAAGAACTGGAAGTGATTTAAATCGATTTCAAGGATTTCAAAATATTTCAAATGTTTTAGGAAGTATCAAGAGATTTTTATTAAGTTAAAAGAATTTGAAGGGATTTTAAAAGAATGCAGAAGTATTTAATAATTTTTAGGAAATTTCACAAGATTTCAAGTTATTTTAAGGAATTTCAGGAAATTTTCAAAGAATTCAAAACAGTTTCAGGATTTCCACGAGATTTCAACACATATTTAAGGGATTTAAAAAAATCTAAAGGATTTTAAGAGATTGTAAATAATATTAAAAAACTTCAAAGGCATTCTAGAAATTTAACATGATTTTAAGAATTTCATGAAATCTTTTACTAGTTCTAAGAAGTTTTAATACTTTTAAGAGATTTCACAAAATTTCAAGATATTTTAATGATTTTAAAAAATTCTAAAAGATTTAAATCGATTTAATGGATTTAATTAATAATTAATTTCGAAGAGACTAAAGGATTTGGAAATATTTCAAGTGATTTTAGGAAGTATCAAGAGATTTTTATTAATTTAAAGACTTTGAAGGGATTTTAAAAGAATGCAGAAGAATTTAATGATTTTTTATGAAATTTCACAAGATTTCAAGTTATTTTAAGGAATTTCAGGAAATTTTCAAAGAATTCAAAACAGTTTCAGGATTTCCACGAGATTTCCACAAATTTTTAAGGGATGTAAAAAAATCTAAAGGTCTTTTAGGGATTGTACATGATTTCAAAAAAAGTTCAAAGGATTTCAAGAAATTTTAAATGATTTTAAGGAATTCCAATGGAATTTAGCAAATCAAAACAATTTAAAGGATTTTAATGAATTTTAAGAGGATTTTAAGATTTTAAGGAATTTCAAAAAACTTTTTAAAAATTCAAAATGTCTATAACTGCCTCATGTAAAACGGACATCAATTTATAAATTATCAAATTGAATTATTATATATAAAGAAATTTATATTAAAGAAATTTTGTAATTCCTTGAAATATCTTAAAATTCATAGAAATGCAGTTGATTTAGTTCTTAAGCTTTCGAGGTGGTTGGTAGTTATCCAAATATTGCCTCACAGATTGTATTAAATGAAATGGAAATTCTGATTTCTTAACTTCTTCCACGCTATGATTTATAGCGAGTTCAATAACCAAATAAGCGAAATTTACTCTCTAAACCCGAATTAGTGAAAAGTCAGTTACTAATCTACTTTAGTAAATATTTTCACTAATTATTAGTTCTATTATACTATTTTATTAATAATTTTCAAATTTTCTCTGAAATTTTAGTCAAAAATTACTAACAATTGGTAGAATTTTTCACTAAAGTAAATTAATATAAATTATAGATTTAATTGTAAGAAAAAGACAGATAAAATTTAACCAACACCGTACCTAGTAAACTAATCGAAAGAAAAGCTTATATTGAATCAGAATGAGAAACTCGTAGTAAGAAGAATTGGTAAGAAGAATTGGATTGAACTTCCTTCATCTGATCAGTAGAAAATCTACAAATTAGAGCAGTTGATAATCATAATAAAAGAAAAATCGAACATACAGAAACAAGATTGAATATAAATTCGAATAATCGAGAAATAGATCAACAACTCAGGTGAATAAAAATTTGAGCAACTGTTAATTCGATTCGAAATTCGACCAACTGGAACTGATGACAAATGGAATTTGGTGAATATTCATACACCTTAAATTTCGCAACAATGCCGACTTAATAGAGACAAAATGGTCAGTTCACAGTTAGAAAAGCAGATATAAATAGATTATTTATGTAGGTCTGCGGTTGCGATTTTTTTTTGAAATTTTAGAAGACATACAAACTTTCTTCCATTAGACTTAGGGAGCACTGACACTGATGTTTACGACACGTGCAACGTTTAAGCTGAACATATCTAGGACTCTATGGCCTATACATATATTTGCGGGTCTATCTATATCAACCGTAGACTAATAATTATAGATTAGCTTAGAGTCAGGAGAAGAAAACTCTTTCCCCATCAAATTACAATTGATGCAATCCAAACAATTCCTAAATAAATACAGATTTCGAGATGGTAATGTGAAAGATGACAAATCCACAAAAAGAAGTTATATAGAAGTTGAATGAAGACAGTTTAGATCTAGATCTAGACAGATAGACTCTAGATCCTAAGCAAAGGTTTATCAGACTGATTGGAAGGAATATTTAGGAATCACCCCTAAGATGAGAGGAAGGAAGATTAGAGTGTTTCGATCCTCGAGGACAGCTGCGAGTAATACGTTATGTTTTGCGTTACATCGCATTGGCGCCCATATGCTATTAGACTGACTATCTTCGGGTTGCCATAAGACTCGACACGTAGAGTCAGTTACTATCGTATTTCCATCTCAACTGAAAAGCCAAAGAAGCGCCAACGACGATAACTGTACCAAGAGCGAATGGTAGCTTCCTGTTTGAAGTTTCGAATCAGTCTGATGCTCTCAAAAGCAACGTGTCCGTACTAATGATGCCTTTGCAATCTGTCCGTTTGTCAGCGAACGAATCGTCCAGTTCTCTCAAGCGAGAAACTTACATTAGTAATCGTCAGAACAACTTGCTTTACTTCGTTGCGACTTAGATCTTCAGCAAATTTGGATTATTAATCGTGAAATGTATCAGCTGTGACCAGACCGTTCCTCTTTACAGTTTTATCTTTATGGGAGATTTAACATTGAGGATTCCACTTGCTTCTGCTTAAATGAAACATCCACAGAATCTTCGTGAAGCGGTCTTTTTGTGATTTTGGAAGGAATCCAGAATTAGGAGGATCCTCTTTTAAAGAATTAGTCAACTTCATACAAATTTATCAAGTCTTCTTGGATATGAAAGTCCCTGGAATCAGAAAATTTGAATTATTTCATGAAGCTAGATACTCTCTCTGATAGAAGATCAAGAATATAAAAATGAATAATATAAAATAAATTTAAGAGATTGTAGAAGATTTAATTAAAGGGTTCCTTCAGGAAATCTTGATTTCTCTGAAATCATATAAAATCTCTTGAGATCCTCTAAGATGTTTTGATATCTACTATTGTAATGATCAATTATTCATTTATAATTTTCGTTCTTTTTAAAGATAAGATCCAGACAACGACCGTTGCGTCACTTATAAAATCGATGAGGCAACTGTTGAGCAGAGTCGTGTGTCATTTACGTCTAGTCGCAAAATTACGAATCGCATCATTAATTGAGCACAGTGCAACATCGTCGACAAGCAACCAATCACACTGAGACTTCTAATGAGCCCCTTCGTGTTTCCGCTTTGCTCTCTGGTCGATGCCTCTCTGGCGTCTCAATTAAAGAAGTGACCACAGTTAACGACGTTAATAATAATCCTATAATAAAAGCCTATAATAATTATCCTATCTTAAAAAAATGATTTTACCGTATATCAAACACATTGTTGTCAAATATCTCGAAAATATCAAACGAATTGTTGTCGAAAACCTGATTGGTTTGGAAATCGCGCGAATTGTGTGAATAAACCGAATTTGAAAAAATATTTTCTGATTATTTTCGTTTTTAAAACGATTGCTGTCAGAAAAGCTTCATTGGATATAAGGAATTTAAATTTTTAAGAATTTCAAAGGGTTTCATGGGATTTTAAGTAACTTAATGGAATTTGATGATATTTTGGAGGATTCTGAAGCATTTTAAGAGATTTGAAGATACGAATCTTTTACAAATTCTGAGAAGTTTTAAGACTTCCAAGAGATTTCATAAAATTTCAAGATATTTTAATGATTTTAAAGAATTGGAAGTGATTTAAATCGATTTCAAGGATTTCAAAATATTTCAAATGATTTTAGGAAGTATCAAGAGATTTTTATTGAGTTAAAAGAATTTGAAGGGATTTTAAAAGAATGCAGAAGAATTTAATGATTTTTAGGAAATTTCACAAGATTTCAATTGATTTTAAGGAATTTCAAGGGATTTTTAAAGAATTCAAAACAGTTTCGAGATTTTCGTAATATTTGAAGAAATTTTTAAGGGATTTTAAGCGATTTAAAAAAATCTAAAGGATTTTAAGAGATTGAAAATAATGATAAAAAAACTTCAAAGGAATTCTCGAAATTTTACATGATTTTAAGAATTTCATGAAATCTTTTACTTGTTCTAAGAAGTTTTAATACTTTCAAGAGATTTCATAAAATTTCAAGATAATTTTAATAATTTCAAAAAAATTCTAAAAGATTTAAATCGATTTAAAGGATTTAAAATAAACAGTAATTTTAAGGACTTTTAAGAGATTTTTCGAAATTGCATGAAATTTTAAGTAATTTTAAGAAATTTTATAATATTTCACAAGATGTTAAGTTATTTTGATATTAATATTTGTGATATTAGTGATATTTCATTTGATTTTCCAGAATTTTTAAGTATTTAATGGAATTTTGAATAATTTTAAGAAATTTAATGAGACTTCGTGGGTTTTTGAGTAATTTAAGTAAATTTAAGGAATATCAAGTAATTTTACAAAATTTAAATGAATTTCGTCAAATTTTGAAGGACGTTAAAAGAATTTCCAGATATTTTATGGAATATTAATTGATTTTAAAGATTTTGAAGGGATTCTAAGGATTATACGAAATTTTAAGAATTTTAATGAGATTTAATGATATTTTGAGTAATTTTACGAAATTTGAAGGAATTTCACCAAAAATTATAAATAAAGATTTTTTCACTCTGTAGCGCTAATCTTTTTTCAACTATAAGACTGCATACAGAGCGAAAAAATATTTAATTTCGATACTTTTTGTATAAAACGAGGAATTCAAAATCTACCTTCAAAATTCAAAATTTTCATTTTAGTTAAAAAATGAATTTAAATTAAAAATTTGAATTAGATATTTTCTCGCTCTGTACGCTTAATTCTAGTTAAAAATTGATTAATCCTACCAAGGAAAAAAATTACAAATTGAATACTTGTTGAGCAAAATGAAGAAATTGAATTTTTAAATTAGAACTTGGCTCCAACACACTTAATCAAAGTTGCTAGAGTATAAAATAATAAAACCGAAATTTTCCTTGAATTGAAAAACGAGTCTAAAAAACGGCTAAAAAATTTTCAAAAAGTGTTTACTTGGTTTCTGATTACTTTTCCCAATCCTCATTTTGACAAACATCAAGACAACATAAAAATCCTATAACGAGCTGCTTCACATATTTACTTTTCGTGAGCTTATATTTATAAAATTGCTATAAATACTGTGATGTTCCTATTAACAAAACAATCACACGTGCAATCACTCTTGACGTCACATATTCAATCTACGTGATTCGTGTAAGCCGGGAAAATGTGCATTGGTCGAAATGACGGTTCAGCTTTATTTTCGGATTGTCTGGTGGCAGTGGATATATCGACACACTGCGGCTAGCATTATCTCCACAAGCAAGTGTTTTCGACGGAAATTTGGAACGAGGTACAAATCTAGTACATTACAGTAACTACCACATTATGACGGAAGTACTTCGTCACTTTTCTGAACGTCATAAAGTTTTTCACAACGTCATTCTTTCCCCAGCGTCATACTTGAATTTACATTCCATTTATCTTGTCACAATAAAAATATCTAATTCGAGCGATTTCCTTCATTGTAATTCAAATGAAGTTCCTTCTGAAGAATCGATCGCAAAAGTTTTTACAATATTTTCCAAGAACAAAGCACGACCTTTCCTTCAAAGTTGCATCCACTGTGCAAATGCCTTTCTGGATCAGCAATCGCGCCCGAAATTAGAATGCCTTGCGGAAAAGAGAAGAGACGCCGTTGCTGGTCGTCCCCTTGGCAACGTCTTTGCCGATTTGAATAACCGCGTCGAGGCTCGACGTCGCCAACCATTTTTTTGACTATCCAGAGAAACGAATCCAATAAGTCCTAAAAATGACGTCACATAGACGGAAATATGATTGCTACTGCTGGGAAATTCTGAGACATCATCAGACCACCCACACCTGATCAGCAATATACCAATAAACCAAGAGGAAAATCGTGGAAACGAAAGAAATTAAGAAAATCAAACCCACTTTCATTCTTTATGCCACCAGGAGTTGGACCTCCCAAAAATCTCAGCTTTTAATAGCTGTCGAAGTAATTGTCAAAAATACTTCTTATCGATCTCAGAGATGGGATTTTTGCAATGTTGGCACCTCACTCACTGTCAGAGCGACTAATTTGATTGCGACAATAGCATTCCTTCGTTTGTAAGCCAAAATTGAAATAATAAAATAGAAAATAGCAAAATAGAGTGTTATCGTCTAGAAAGCCTGTTATTCATTTGTTTATAAGAACCTCCAGATTTTAAACAGATTTGTTCCCAGAGATTATAAGTGGCGTAAAATACTGGGTTTGCGAACATCCCCAAGACTTTCGCCAAGTGCCAAGAAAGCGACAGCGTCTCGTAGTTGATACGAATGACCATTTGGAATCGCGCATAAATAAGATTAACCAGTCAAAATGCCTTTCTACCATGAGCTTTCACGAACAGTCTAGAAAATAAGCGATGTTTTCGAAGAAAATTGCAACCAAATATCCTAATATCCCAGTGTGGATCCTTTGCTCCAAAGGTTATTAAAATAATACATTATTTCGTTCTGTCCAGAAAAAAATGATAAAACTATGCACCAGAAAGTAGAGATTACCAACTAACAGATGAAGTATTACAGAAGTAGCAGTAGTTTAGATTGACCATGTAATTTGGATTATTTTCCTAGAATTACTTAAGATAGTGCAGGGCGAGCCAAAGAATTTACAGGATTCTTAGCATTGGCCTCAAAGTTTCAAAGTCGAGAGAACATGGATACTTGCTAATATTTCCCATGCTAGAGAACGAACAAGAGTGTAAAAATTATACTAGAGCATCAAAACACAGCTGCTGTCGTTGCACGGCTACAGCGCTCATGAAAATTGCGACATTCTTGGCTTAGGCCTGACAGTTATTCCCACAATGACAAGGTGTCATGTACGCAATATAAAAAGTGATAAGATAAATCTATGTGGAACATTCGTTGACTTACTAACAAAGTCATTTTTAAATTCTTTGAGTTCGAAATAAATTCAGCCCGCAACAACTGAAGCTGGCTCGACGTACGATTTCCTCCCAAATTCATTTCTAGAAAAAAGAAATAAATTTATTATTCCATTATCTTAGAACGTTTCAAAAACGAATTTTACTTGAAGCTTTTTCAATTTATTAGATTTTCATGCAAACTGTATCCAACTAGAATATCAGATTTAAAAAAAAAATCAAAAAACTGTGTATGATTTCCAGGGATTTTAATATTTAAAGGGAGTTTTATCTTTTGCTAAATTTTAACAGATTTTAAAAGATTTTTCAAAAGATTTGATAAAAATACAATAAGTTGTTAAGTTATTTCTAAAAATTTCAAACAACTTAAGAGATTTAAAGGAATTTTACAAGATTTCACGGGTTTCAACAAATTTCAAGATATTTAACAAACTTTAAAGACTTCAATAACATTTTTTATGTTTTTAAATAGCTTGAAAGGTTTGAAACTTTGAATTATTTTAAAATACCTTAAAATCGCCTAAAAACTCTAAAAATCACTTTAAATCAGTTTAATTTCCTTTAAATTCATTAAAATTCTTTAAAATCACTTAAAAATTTAAATCTCTTCTCTCTAAACTTGAATCAGTGAAATTTAACTGATTACCAGTCAAATTCCACTGATTTGCAATGACTCTTTTCTCACGATTTTAATCAGTTAAAAATCTACTGGAAATCAGTGAAAAGTCACTGAAAATCAGTGGAATTTGACTGATTTAGTTTTAGAGAGTTGAAAATCCTTCAGTCCACAGTTGGCAGCTTTGATCTCGATTCTAAAGTACAGACCGCGAATAAAAATTCAACCAGTAAATGAAGAGAGGATCCGGATTCATATTTCAAAAATTTATTTTTATTTACCAGCAGAAATTTTCATGGCGTATCTCGGGATTTTAAAAGATTTCAAGAGCTTTTAAAAGTATTTTAAGGGATTTCGTGGGATTTCGAAAAGAGTTCTATAGAATTTTAGGATAAATCTCGTAAAATCCTTTTATAATTTTTCAAATCTTACGAAATCTCTTAAATTCCCTTTAAATTCTATGAAATCCCTTAAAATCCCGAGCAAGGCCGGATAAATTTCAGCTAGTAAATAATTACAAATTTCAGATTTTTGAATCTAGAAAATTTTTGTTATTTTTATTCCATTAAATCTAAAAAAAATCATCAGACTAGACGTCTGAAACTTCAGCCAAATTTTTAAATGATAGGATCTTGTAACTCTTTGAACTATTTAAAATCTCTTCTTTAAAATTCCGCGGAGAGATAAAGAAGCATTAAAATTATATTAGTGTCATATCGCGTTTTCATTCATCTCGATTGTCTAACTCTTCCCAATAGGTTCGATCATTAAAATCCCCCTCGATTAGTCAACCATCAAACATCACAGATATACATATATGCCATTCTCTAAAATCGCTATCGCAAACACGATGGTTTCCAGAGTAACATCCGTCCGGCCTCGATGCTATTTTAAAAGTCCTCGATATGCCTTCGATCGTCCGTTCTTGTGAATTCATCTCATGCCAAATGATATGTAAAAAAAAATTCGATAATCAATATCAAAACAAAAGAAAAGTAATGGAAATTTTTCTAAAAATTAAAGATCAAAGGGAGCCAAATTAGAATCACTAAAGTAGATGGTAAACCAGACTCATAAAGATTACTAAAAGAATACCTTGAAAGTATTTATTTTTAAAAGAGGACTCATACTTTGTATTGTAAACATTACTAAAAAAAATGACCTATATTTTTTAACATATTGTATTTATGTTTAACATATATTTACTCTCTACTCTTAAAATCGTTTACCAATACTTCAAGAAATAAACCAATATATTAGCACAAGAGAAGAATGCTTTTAACAAAATATCTGTCTGTTGAAATCGGGTTAATAAAGAAAACGGATTAATTAAATTCACCACGATTTTCCGATAGCGGTTGTATCGATAGTGCTGTTAAAATTGTGGTTTATGAAACTCTTGATTAAAAACGGGCACAGGATATGCACAAAGTGCACTCCACAAATACCCGGCCATAGCCGCTTGATGGATGCGAACGAAAGCATAACGAGCACAGTTTAAAGGCAATACAATTCAAGTTATAATCATTGATTATAATTTAATTGATTCAATCCCGAATGGAATTTACAATACACGAAATCCACCGAATCCCTCGAATTTATTCACTTTGTACATGAAAAGCATTTATTTCGTTTGAACGAAGTATTAGATATTTTATATTTAAAAAATATAAAATATAAAAATTAAATTAAATTAAAATATAATTAAAATTTAATTAAAGTTAAAATTTAATCGAATTAAATATAAATTCTTAAATTATTGTTTGATAATTTATCCACGTTATAATTTTCCTCCTTGGACTTCTTTTGATATGAACTTCTTTTTTTACTAATTTTATAAATATTATGAGGTAAACTGAGTAATAAATTTTCCAGCAAGGTCAAAATTCTCGGAGAGGCTTTGACCGGTCTTTGAAACACCTCATGAACGTCTATGGGATGTATATAAATATCCGCAGCATCCCAAACAGTTTCTGAGATGGAGTAAAAGTAAACTACACTGCATTTCACAAAAGTCCCAAAGCGAGACCTAAGATCCTTTGTACGTTCCCCTAATAACTTCTATAATAAGCTCCATATAATCTACTTTTAGACATAAAGAAAACTCGTTAGTAAGGACGCTTCATGACTCAAGCCAAAATGAAAAATATAATATTCAATATAAGTTGGGTTGAAGTTTTAGACGTCTAGTTTGACGATTTTTTATTTTTACATTCATTAAATAAAAATATTTATAAAAATCTTTCCAACGTTTCTAACACCCAAATTTTTTATTTATTTACTGCCCGAAATTTACCCAGCGTTATCTGGGATTTTAAGAGATTTCTTAGAATTTAAAGGGATTTTAAAGAGACTTTAAATGATTGCAAAAGATTTAAAATGATTTTAAGGACTTTTTCAGAATTTCAAGGAATTTCTGGATATTTTAAGATATTTCAAGGGATTTTAGTGAACTTCGTGGAATTTTGAAAAATTCAAAAGATTTTAAGACATTTACAGAAGATGTTAAAGATTTTAAAGAATTTCAAGTAATTTTAAAATATTTTAAGGGATTTCATCTAAATTAGAATCAATTCCTTGAAAGTTATTAAAATTACTTAAAATGACTCGAAATCTCTTGAAAATCCCTGAACTCTCTTGAATTATTTTGAAATCAATTAAAATTCCTTAAATCCACTTGTCATCAATTCAAATCTCTTTAAATCTCTTGAAGTTCCTTTATCACTTAAATCTCTTAAAATCCCGGGTAACTCCGGGTAAACTTCTGTTAATAAGTAAATAAAAAATGTTTTTTGGAACTCAATTCTTAATCTAATAAATATAAAAAATAAAAAGATAAAAAAACTTCGTCAGACTAGAGGTCTGAAACTTCAATCCAATTCAATATAATATAATTTAGATATGTGTACATTTATAATATTTGTTCAACATTTGTTAAATTTACATTAATCTCCAGAAACTAAGTTTTGTCTCCTGTTTTAATATCTGATTCAATTCCCCTTATTTCACCCCCTTTTACAAAATAACTATTCATCTTTGTCAATTGTTTTTATGAAAATTTAACAGATCTTTAGGAATTTAAAAGAATTTGAAGTGATGATAATGGTTTTCGTGTAATTCTAAAGATTTCATTGAATTTTTAGAGATTTTGATGAATTTTCAGTATTTTTAAAGGACTTGATGGAAACTTGAAATTTGGAGTTTTCCAAGAATTTAAAAGCTATTATAGATTTTTAAGGAATTTGAAGTTTTCCACTAATATCAAAAGAGTCAATAAATTCACCAATAAACAGGTTTGTAAAAAAGTCATCCCTAAACATTAGAAAATTAAACTAGTTGTCATCTATTGGCAAATTTCCTCTGAATTTCCCGGGACCCCACGTAGCGCCGTTTGGCGCCATTTTCGCAATTTGAAAAAGTGATTTCGCGAACTTTGCAAAGTATTCTCTATCTAAATAAATCCACCCTCGCAGATATTGAACAATAAATAAACTCGTGCAAGTCACGTGTTCGTTTACGTCGCTTAGCCGGAAAACTTTGTCACTAATGGCTGGGTATAAAATTTAAAAATAAAAAAGCTTCCCCTCGCCTTTGCGTTTCGTTGTGTATTCGCATGAACGTCACGGGTCGTGGCATTTCCCTCTCGACCTTGCGGTGCTAAGAAAAACACCACGTGACCCGACCTTCCAGGTTCAGGTACAATAAACTTTTCCAAAAATCTCAGAATCCCAAAACTATTCCATAATAAGAGCAGTTTCTTAAATTTCAGGAATACGTCCTAACAGTTAAAAATATTTAAACCTACTCTTCTTCTCAACGGTATTTCAGGGTATTTTTTTAAACCCTCGATTTTAAAGGAGGAAAATTTAAAAGATTTAAAACCCAGTGGGCAAAAAGACTTTAGACATCCTGAGGATATCCATGTCGCAAAAGACGTCTCATATTTTAAAGATGTCTTTTGGACGTGAAACGTCTTTAGGACATCAAGTGGACTGATAAGAACGACCTAAGGATAAGAATCCTGAGACCTAAGACGTCCTCAGGATGACATTCTTTTTTTGCCCACTGAGAAGCTTTCTAAGCTTCTCAGCTTCTAACTCACTCACCTCCTGGATCTTATAACTGGTTCGAATGGTTCTCTTTCTCGTGTGGGTAATTTCATAAGTTTCTTCAACAGTTGGTCCATCTTCATCGTAGTTTGTCTGATCGAAGTTTCTATCATCGTAGTTCGTCTCGTCGTTTTCCGTCGTCGATGTGACGGACGGTACAACTGCGTCCATCACTTCCATCCTGACGATGTTTAGCTCCTCCGGTGAACAAAACTTCCTTGATCTTCTCCAAAAGGGCACGAAGAAAAAAACAGGCGATTAAGAACAGAGAACAATGAACACCGCGAAAATTGGTAGTATAGCTTTTCGCGAAACGCTTTCTTAAAATTATAAAATATTATGAAAAACTGGCGCACACACTGGAACCGCTCGGGCTGGACTTTCAGCTTTTCCCGAGCACTACGTTCCGCAAAACTATTCCGGGATTGTCTGCACGTTGCCGAGGGACTGGCTGAACTAACCAAGATGCTGCTAAGCGCGCCCTCGAGACATACAGCGAACGAATAAACGCGTTTACGAAAATAGATTTTCCTTTTTCCCGAAAACGAGTCGACGACTGAAGACCTGAGGCAGTTAATTCGGGGCCCGCTCTAAATCGAACATCATTTATCGATAATTGACAGGAGTTGTCAACAGAGTTGAAATCAATGGGCATCGCCACAAGAAAAGCCAACGGTAACAAAATCAAAACGACTTGGCGAAGAATATTTCAAAAATAATTTAAAACATACAAAAATTGCTTATTTAGCGACATTTTTTAAAGAGACTAACTATAGTGAAGTCGTAAAAATGTATAATATTAAAATTAACTAAACAGCTTTTGTATGTTTCAAATATTTATCTTAAACATTAATAATATTGCTATACTCAAAATTCCTTTATCTGTTGGTCATAAAAATTCAAAAGAATAAATCACGACGAAAAATATAATTCCAGGTGAATACAGTATATTTCCTAAAATTGAAGTCTCTTTTCTCATCAAAATTAATTACAGTATACACACAGCAGACCTTTTAAACAATAGTAAATGTAGAGCTCAATAGAGAAGAGCCAAAATTTGTGTAAAAATTTATTTTGAGAGGCCTCACACTCATCTTCCACAATTCATACGTTCCTACATTTTTTGTTATTCCATTTGCATTCAAAACGTCTTCATTTGCGTGTTACAATTACAAATATTGAACTTTTCAATTAAAACATAAACATAGAAGTTCACAATATTTATATTCATACACAATGCAACATTTTATTTTTAAAAAGTACCATTTACGAGTCACATACTACTACCATTATTAATTGATAGGTATTAATTAATTTAAATGATACGAAAACTTCATTTTTCTAAGAAAAGATTGTAAGAATTAACTTATAAGAATGTAGCATTACATGATTTGTAAAACTTTAGCAAAATCTTACTGCAAAATACTAGTTCCATTAAACTATTAATAATCCCGTTGTTACCCTCATTTTGATTCTTAGCTTGAGCTGTATTTTTACAAACAGTGAATATCATTTGAAAAAGTTCATCATTTATTATTTGTTAGACACTTCATAAAAATTACGTATCAGATATTCAATTACTGAACATTTTTTTATTTTTCGCTGATCATACACTACCGTCGGAAATTCTAATTCTAAATGTAAATTTCCTTGGTTTTTTTACGTTATTCTAATAATTTTGAAATTATTTTCCTAGCTTCTATTATAAGAACAATTTTGTACGAAAAATTTCGTTTTTAAATGAAGATTCCACTCCATACACGATTGAAAAACAAAAATTAACAAATTAATATTTTAATTCATTTTACTTCCTTTTTGGCTTATTATACGTAGAATTTTATTAAATCTCATACTATTTTGTAAATTTTTGTTTTCAATTTAATAAATAGTATAAAAGTCAGAGAATTTGAAGCAAATTCTAAAAAATAGACGTACCAAAAATTCCCGACAGTTAAGTATATGATCCAAACCATAAATTTTTACCTTCATTAAAAAAATATATATATTATCATTTTTTAAGAACTGTTACTGTTTCGTTAAAAAATAAATAGTATTTTTACGCGAAACACATGAGCCTTATGAGTAGTTCCAATACGTTTCAGAATTCAATTCATTATAATACTACATTTAACAATCCTGTTGTATTACCAATCAAAAGTAGAATCATATCCATACCGTTTACTCATTACTCATTACAATATTCCAAGGCAGTTAATAGGTACATACTACGCAAAAGTAGTATAAAAAGTATTCAAACGTATTACATTACATTGTAGAAAAATGTGTGCGATGTATTCGTGAAAACTCAAAATTTTAACTCATTTTCTGCATTCCGACAATATTCTTTCAAACCCGCCAAATTATCTGGCCTGTACACTCCTCGTTCGGTAATAATGCCTGCAATAAGCTCAGCTGGTGTTACGTCAAAAGCGGGATTCCAACATTGGATTCCAGGAGCTGCAATTCTTTGGTTATTGATGTGTGTCATTTCTTCTTCAGGCCTCTCTTCGATTTTAATATGATCACCACTGGTCGTGTTGAAATCTATAGAGGTACATGGCGCTGCTACATAGAATGGAACGCCATGATATTTCGCAATAATTGCTATCTGCAAGCACGAAAATTGCTGCCCTGTAGACTCAAGAAATTCTTGAGAGGTTCTATTTTTTTTATGCTTGGAAAAGTTACATCTTTGCGAAAATTGACAAAAAACTTGCTTTATACAATCATGATATTGTGATGAAAGCGGTGAAAACAATAAATTCGCATTGAGAGAGGATAGCAAAATATTAATGGAATTATTATATTATAAGCAGAAAAAATAAAAATAAAATTACCAAGCTACTAATTCTGCCCTATGTTTTAAAATGATTTGGTTAATGTTAATGTTTTTTTACATCTCAAAAGTGATTCGTCACCTAAAAATGATAATTCTAACGGTACTAGCAATGAAAGTAACGCATAACTACCGAAAACTTTTCTTGTATAAGAAGCAGTCCTAATAAAATCTCTACAGTCTCGCAAAATAAAACTTTGGATGAATAAATATGATGAATAATAAATACAAAAAGTTATGGATATGATCTGAGCATTGAGTGGTTTGATTCCAGTGATATATATTTGCCTCGGAATTAGTTTTACGAAAATGATTTGCATTTCAACGATATATAAATGTGTTAATGAACTATTTGGATATTTTACTAAAAAAGTATTGTTTCAATTTAGTATTCTTACCTGATATGTTCCTATTTTGTTAGCAGTATCACCATTAGCAACGACTCGATCAGCTCCAACAATAACTGCATTGATAGTCCTCGATTTCATCAACGCTGCTACCATGTCATCACAAATAAGAGTGCCTGGGATACTGTCGTGAACTAATTCGTAAGCAGTCAATCTAGCACCTTGATTGTAAGGCCTAGTTTCCGTACAGTAAACGTGCTCTGAAAGAAAAAAATAGTACAATAATAAGAAGGCATCTTTAGCATTTCAAACTACTAGGTTTAACGACTACAATTTTTAATTCTTTTACTTTTCATGATTTAATACACACCAATTCTCCCCTTGCCTCGGAGACATCTAATTACACCCAGAGCAGTGCCATGTCCAGCTGTGGCAAGACTCCCAGTATTGCAATGTGTAAGAACTCTAACCATCGCATCATTTGGAACCTGCTTTAGAATCTCTTCAGCTCCATACTCGCCAATCGCATTATTGTCTGCAATATCTTTTCCTAACATTGCATCTATTGTCGTTAAAAATCTAAACAGAGAGAAAACGACGAAATTAATGAAATAATGATAATGAGAGTGAGAATAAATAATTACACGAATTATAATTCTGAGCAACTTACTCGTCCTTCATCTCTATAGCTGAAACTTCGTTGTCCTCGCTTAATTTATTAGCGAGACTTATTAAGTCTTGAGCAGCAAGTTTGATGTTTACTGCAGTGGGTCTAGCAGAAACTAAATAATTCAACTTGCCCTCGATTTCTTGGCGAAGAATCTTCTTATCAGTGAATATTTCGCCGTTGATTTCGGCAGCCAGACTGAGACATCCGACAATAGCGATCGCCGGTGCACCCCGAACCTGAAAGCACATATTAATTTTCAAACTAATAGAAATTTATAAAAGTTAAAAAGAAAGAACTTCTAACACCAGTGAAAACAAATTTTTATTTGGGATTCTGTTCTAATGTATAAATCTGACTCTTTGGATCGAAAAAAATCAAACTATTCATTTATGATTTATAAAGTTTGCTTTTATCTGCTTTATGTCGATAAGTAAGTAAGTTCTGAAGTTTTGGGTTGACTGCAATCAAAAGTAATTATTACTGATAAAACGTGACTCAAATGTACAACAAAAATTCGTTTAATAGTAATCTACAATAAAATTATGAGAAAGCAAAGCCAAAAATGCAAAACTTAATTTAAAAAAATAAAACTTAGGCAAAAAAGAAAGCAAACTTTACCCCAAAAAACTATTTTTCCGTTTATTAATTACGTAGAAGAAATAAAAATTTAATTTTTAGTACTCAGACTCAAAATTCTTGTTTACCGGTGTAAGTTATGAAATGTAATGAAAGAAAAATTAGTTTACCTACTGCTCTAAAAGCAAGATTTTAAAAATAATAAAACATACGACACAAATAAATTACTTAAAAATGTATTTTTAACAATATGTAAGGCAAAAACTATACAACTATTGCAACATACGTCTCATTGTCGTTCTTAATTCAATGTGAAACTTATTGCGATAGAAAACGTTTTAACAGGATTCTGAATTTTCATATAAATCTTGATTTTCTTGATAATGAATAATTAGAATTGCAACATATGAAAGAAAATTGAAAGAGGAGCAAGCAAATGCAAAAAAAAGCAGATATAATTTTGGAGAAAGATAATCTAAAAATGAGATGTTCATGCTTCATATTGCTAGGCGGGGCCATATTATTTTAACACGTAGTTGGAATAAATGAAATTAAGAAATATAGATATATTTCGAACCTGCATTTTGTTGATGACTTTCCAGCCATCCTCGACTCCTTTTACGGAAACGTATTTAGAAATAGCCGGCAAGAGAGTCTGGTCGAGTATTTCTAATCTTTTGTTTTCCCACTTAATTGCTTGAAGATTCATCTTGAAAGAACGGTTGACACGAGGCGAGTCGTTCTTGAGTTAGCGGTGTTACGCAAATCTTGTGTAGTTATCTAAATTAAAAAAACTAACTTTACTGCTACGAAATACCGGAATATTTGGCCATTACACATATCCAGTGTGAACCGATCAACGATATCAACTGATCAACAGTGTCGGCCATATTGAAAATATCACGTGATATTAGATGATTTTTCACGTGAAATCACGTGCTCTTGCGCATTAATTCAAATTTTGGCGGCAAAAACATATTTCTCATTTTGCCTGTTTTATACTTTCATATTTGATTTATTATTCAATAATTAGTTATTATAAAATCTGTTTTTCTATTAAAATAGCAGCTAATACATTTCATTTAATTATTATTAATACTTATAATTAACATTAACTGTTTTCGTGGAAAACTATTAAGGGCGTTGGACTCAAATGTTAGGCTCAAAATTCCATTCTCCATTTTACTCAATGAAAATTAACGATAAATATTTTTTGCATAAAACGAAGAATTCAAAATCTGACTTCAAAATTCAATATTTTCATTTTACTTGACAAATATTTGAATTAGAAATTTTCTCGCTCTGTGTCCATAATTCTAGTTAATAATTGATTAATTCTACAGAGGGGGAAAAATTCTATTTTTAAAATTTGTTAAGTAAAATGAAGAAATCGAGCTTTTAGATTGAACCTTGGCTCCAACACCCTTAAAATCAATTATTTTTTTTTAATATGTCCTTTTTTGCAAAATATGAATAATTGATGAAGGTAGTTAATATATTTAACTGAAAATACGCACTGTATACTTACATAAATGCATAGAGGATTTTACTATTGTTTATCAGACATGTGAATTATAAGATCACTTAATAAAGATTATATTTTTTGAACTGGAATTTATAGTTATGAATAAATAAATAATAATTAAATAAACACATCTCTTTTGATACAATTCCGATATTCCAGAAAATTATAGGATTTTGAAAAACTATGATATATTTTAGAAGAAAATATACCATAGTAATTGTTATAATTTATTAAATTAAAACCAAATTTTACAAGGTGCCATAAACTTATATTATAATTTAATAAAGTTTTCGACAATAATAATTTTACAAAATATAAATAAAGTAGCAAAACCGAAACTATAAAGTGTTCATTTCAAGCCGAAGAAAATATAATATATAAATTTTGAATAATTAACATATATTTCTAATTTTATTGAATATTTTTAAATTTATATTGAAGTTATGAGACAGTGGAATTAAAATAAGAAAAATATTTAGAGGAGGGGAATTAATCAACGCTATTGCAAAGATATACATAAATTTATATTCACTTTAATTAAATATGTCTATATAAAATATAGGTACAATATAGTACATTCATCGTAATAAATAATAACTATACATATATTCATTACTGCTCACAAAAATTCGTCGCATACATAAAAGAATAATTGTTATTACATAGAGTAGATACGAAAAATCGATTCTCTGTTTAGAGGCGAAAGGGGAGTTTTACAGAGAGTTTCAAATATTTATACAGATAATAGTATAATTATATAATAATAATTCGTTAATCCTCATAGATCGGACTGGGGATGGATTTCTTCAGGGCGTTTTTTTGGATAACATCGCAGTGGCATGGCCCTATTTTCTACTGTACAAAAAACAGAGAAACTGACTTTTTCAAGTCTTCTCAAGAAACATACGCTATAATAGGGAAGTCGATATACATTATTTACAAATCCAATCAAACGTTCGACTGACTCTTCATTTTCAACATTCACTCTTTTCAATCCATCTGTTGTGTCTTGATAAAATTCAATCCTTAGTAATATAATCTTTACTGTCACAACACTATATTTGTCCTTAAATAATAAGCTCTATACCCTACGATTTCAAAAATTCTACATCAGTTGCTTTTCTGACACTACACAGAAACATACTCGTCACCTCGATCTTTCACTGTGACCTCACTGTAACCCGAATTTGTATTCATTTTACAATTTAAAACAGTGTGTTTAAATATTCCTGAAGGGAAAGCCAAAAGAAGTCTGGAAATGGCTGAAAAAAACGTCTCAACAAAATATGGAAGTTAATCTACTAAAACTGGGATGCTTCTTGAGTATATTTAAAAAAGATATCTACGAGGTTATTGATTTAAACAATGATGATTGTAAAAAAATTGAAAAATTTAACAACGCAGAACTGGCGAAAAAGTTTCGATCCATTGGATTGACAAATTACAATTTTCTTGGTAAATTCATAATTTTTTTACAAACGCAAGATTCCGACACGGTGAAATTTATTGAAAAGAAAATCAAAGGTATTTTCGAATTAGAAAAGCCAAATCAAGCATTAATCGATTACTTATGGGATGTAACAGTTCACATCCCATATTCTCTTGAAACACAAGATTCGATTTTCTCAAAAGTCTATCGGAATCAAACCCGAAGTTTCGATAATCACCGAAAAAAAGGGGTCTCCGGGGATCCTTTTTTTTTGCATGGGTTTCTTAGAGGAATCTACAAATATAAACAGGAAAT
>UCOK01019640.1:0-29872 GCA_900474325.1 Synergus umbraculus | reverse complement strand
TCGTAGTGCACTGCCGAGTGCAGAGGTTCAGGTAGAAAAGGTCGATGTCCGTTGGAGATTATCTGTTGTTATTGTTTGGTGGCTCAATTCGTAAGGGTCGATTACATGCTTGTGATTATTAATTAGTTTACAATTGGATAGATCAGAATTAGTGATTAACAAGAGCATAGTTAATGATTATTAGTAAGTTAGTGATTAAAATTATTATATGATTGAATACAATTTATTGAAATGAAATTGATTAATAATTAATGATTAATAATAATTAATAATAAGCGTTAGTCGCGTTGACGTGACACAATTTTATCGTCATAAAAATTAATGATAAAAAAATCAGAAAAACGACACCCTCGAGGATGGATAACAACTACTATTTGTAAACAGAAATTGTTGGAACAAAAATATTTTTAATGAATTTAAGGGCATGCTCTGCGGAGGTCACGTGACCTCGATTATGAAATTTTTTTTCAAACAAACCACGTCCACACGGATCGAGATATCGCGCTGAAAATTTGGAATATTGTATAGAAAGTACTAAAGTACGTTTGTATACATCGATTATAAACAAATTTCGAAAAAAAAATTTGTTCGGTAAACTTTTTTTTCGAAATTTGTTTATAATCAATGTATACAAACGTACTTTAGTGCTTTCTATACAATATTCCAAATTTTCAACACGATATCTCGATCCGTGTGGACGTGGTTTGTTTGAAAAAAAATTTCATAACCGAGGTCACGTGACCTCCGCAGAGCATGCCCTTAAACCCTGCATACTACTCACAAAAATTTTTTGGTCCTTCGAACCGGATATTTTATCGGTCGACTAACACAGATAGTCGTATCGATTGAAATAGTGCATCAGCAGTTTTAGTGAGTGCATAAAAACAGTGACAGTGACAATTTCAAACCACAACAGTGGTCATATAAACATTTTCTCAATTCACAATAGTGATAGTGAACATTTTCAAACCACAACAGTGGTCATAAACATTTTTTCGGATCACAACAGTAATTTCTGTCAACAAGAATCAAGCACATCTGGGTTCAGCTGTCGAAATTAACCACAACTCAGATTTTGCATCATATTCGTGGTCCAGCGAAGAATACCGAGGACCGAAGGACCAAAAAATGTTTGTGAGTAGTATGCAGGGTTTAAACAATAAATGATTTTTATTGATTATAAAACACATATATTTAAACACACTGTTTTAAATTGTAAAATGAATACAAATTCGGGTTACAGTGAGGTCACAGTGAAAGATCGAGGTGACAAGTATGTTTCTGTGTAGTGTCAGAAAAGCAACTGAAGTAGAATTTTTGAAATCGTAGGGTATAGAGCGCTTGCTAATAGTATTTGTAGGCGTAGTTATTTTTGTTGATTGGTTAGCCATTAAGGGCTTATAGTAATAAAGGTAGGCAAATTTTACAGAATGCTGAGACTTTATAGATATTGAGGTGGAGGTTTGGAATTCCCCAGAATAATCCTTGATGTTTCACTAAATAGGAAGCTTATTATTTAAGGACAAATATAGTGTTGTGACAGTAAAGATTATATTACTAAGGATTGAATTTTATCAAGACACAACATCAAGCCGCCCCCTTTGAACGAACATAGTTCAAAATTAATTTGAAATGATCTACTTAACAATCAAATACTCAAAACTTATGTCATCAAAGGAGTAACAGCCAATGATTTTATAAAATCACATGCTGGGGGGTTGCAATAGATTTACCTCTATTGCAGCAAGAATTCTTAAAACACTGCTACGATTACATGCAACCACTAGGAACAAAAGCATCTTTAGCTCTTGAATTTGCAGGAAAGGTCATCTATGAAATAGGACCTGAATCTAGAAAAGTGAAGAAAGGCCAAGTTTTTATTAGCACTTATAAAGAGGATGGAGCTGAATTCAAACTTGATCACCAATCTCATCATATGACTTTGACTTTGAAACAAGCAGCATTAATAGCCCATGAAACTTTTGCAAGAGTTTGTGAAGAAGCTATTAAGCAGGAAGCTACCCAACTCTTGTTAACCCCACTAGCAGGTGCATGTTTCAGTAGGTCAGATGTACCAAAACTGGCAGAAGAACTTGAACTAACAACAATGGATTGTTTAGTCCGAATTAACCAAAGCACACAAAGTGGAGGTCATTTGTTACGCAGTGGAGATGTTGACTTTGCTATATGTGCCGCTATATCTGCAACTCGTAATCTAAAAGATGAGAATATGAAGAAATCGATTGTGACAAAGACTGTAAAACAATATATTACTGTCAAAAAAATGCCAGAAGAGACAAGAATACGCATAATTGCTAAATATGCAACAGGTGGAGGTTTGGAATTTCCCAGAATAATCCTTGATGTTTCACTAAATAGGAAGCTTATTATTTAAGGACAAATATAGTATTGTGACAGTAAAGATTATATTACTAAGGATTGAATTTTATCAAGACACAACACCATCCTCAGGATGATTTCGAATTATTATTACATTTTTTCTATTCTGATACGCAATTTACATTATGCTCTGTAGTTTTGATAATAGAATTATTTTTTATAGTATATATACTGTTAAATATTTAGAATGTGAATAAATAACAAAATATATTATAAATTAAAAAATAAAACTTGAGGTGAACACGCACAACAATTAATTAATATAAGTTACATTATATTTTATCATAATAAAATGCTGTGCAAGCAAAAATGCATACAAATCTTAGAAAAAAACATAAGCACGACTGTTTATATAAACGGTTTACATTTTATTAATCTTTTAACTATTCTTCTATATAATTTGTTTCAGAAATGTGTATCTTGATCTAAAAAAAAACGTAATTTGCGACTTCTGCAAAATCTTATTTTAAAATGAGTAGACAAAGTCTAAAATTATTTGAATCAAATCACACAATCATGTCTCAAATTATAATTTATATTTAATATCATCATCCGTATCATCATTGCTATAGATTAGACTTTCAACAATAGCAATATTACAATTGCGGAAAGACAGGATCGGACAAAATTACCCGAAATAAAAATTCCTACATTTAACGAAGATCATGATAGATAAGTTGCATGAAAATTTTACAACAAGAAATTTGGGTTTTTTATACCTCACAGCTTTTTCCCATAAAAGTGTGTCTTACTTCAACATCCTAAATACACAAGTCAAAGCAACCTTGAATTGACATTGGATTAGTTAATACTAAATTACGGTCCAATTCATAGAAGTGTAAGAGAAGGCGCCTCGAGGTGCCCTGTGCTAAAGACTTGGGACCAAAGTCATATTCTGAAGGATTTATTTTGACGACTAGGATCGTGTTGAGTATAAGATAATTTGTATAAGCATATAATAGTTTCTCACGCTGATGCAGCAAAGAGTGTCCGATTGCGAATTGCGAGGTGCCAAAGAACACCTCTAGGATGCTCACATTTTTGACACCTAAGTAATGAATGTCGCGTAGTAACATTCAGGCACTTTTTGTCTGTGAGAACAGTAGTAGACTAAGATAGTTATAGTCTTAACAAGCGTACCGGCAGGACGTGCTGCTTGTTGCAGCCGGGCAATTGTTTATAAAAACATTAAGTAAATAAATAAATACCATTTTATTTGATATTAACTAGTTGTTTGAATCATTGACCCAAACTCACGACAATCGCCACGCTAAAAGACGCTATCTTGGTTGGATGGCACAGAAAGACTCGGGTTGGAAGGGAGAGGCAAAACAGTCAGAATGGTATAAAGAAAGGGAATGGAAAAGGGAAAAATATGAAGATAGAGAAAATAAGCAGCGGAATTATGGAGAACCACTGAAAACAAATATTCCATCTCTTGCTTTGGAGTTCACATCAAAAGTGCTTTACGATGAGCTTCGAAGCGATTGAGGACTATATCCGGTCGAATAGCGGGGTCACTTTTCGTGGACCGCCGTATCAGACTGTGAGTGTTCCTTTACCGTCGGGCGTACTTTTTGATAGCGCGTTTAATGCCAATTATGGTCACCCAGACGAACGCCTCAGATTATATGAAAAATGAGAATTATTGCAAGCATTGCCAAGGGACGGTGGCGACACATACGCGAGGAATTGAACATCAGAGTGTTCTGATTCGTCCCAACGATCGAACACTAACTTAAAAATACAGAAGTGAATCTTTGAAGCAAGAACGAAAATTTAAAAAAATGGATTTCACCAAACTGAACAAGCTGGGATGTGAGCGAGACTTTCTACCAATCAAGAAGTTAAAGGATTTGGAAATCAACAAAATCCAGCAGATTACGGATGTCAGAAAAATATCAACCAAATTTGGCGAGAAAGTCGTTGTAGACGTGGAAAATACTTGTACCGTATTTATCCCGTTGAGAATGCAGAAATTCTTTGCTGAAGGCCTGAAACAACTTGAGGATTTTCAAAAATCGTGCGTTTCAAAGCAGTTGTTCATGAAGTACTTGGAAGGAATGTGCAACGATATTCATTTTTCAAACAGTGCTGAAGCTTGAACATAAAGGATCAAGATGTCATATTTATCACTTGGGGCCCCGGCAGGCTCTGACCCAGTCCGCGTCGGGTGATAGGGGAATTATTAATATATATACATTCCACCTTCTCAGTCTATGAAACTTGGGTCTTGGACGACTCCTATATGAAAATGACTGCTGCTATAGATATGTTCTTCCACAGATTTCCAAAGCACACGGCAAGTGATTTGAGGATCTGCACTTTGCGATCACGATTCAAAGATTGCACTGGATTGTTATCGATTGGTTACATTTCAACCATGTTAAATTTCAATCAGGATAGTATGCTATTGGATTGGATATTCACGGAAAAGTTGGCTGATGTGGTTATACATATGATAAATCCGAAGGAGGAAATAACAGAACCTTATTCGTACTTTCCTTATCAGTCAGATATGAAAATAGTCACAAAAACCTGTTACTCAGCCGCGATTAACCCCACACTTAGAATATGAAAATTCTTAATTTCATATAAAGCATGGCTTCCAGTGAGGATTCCGCTTACGAGGATGATTTTAATGATGCGCCGGAAGCAAGTGCACCTCTTGACGAGACCCAGGTTCGTGATTTATCACCCATCCGCCTCAGAAGAAAGAAAAAGAAAGTTCCTAACAAATTATTAACAACTGAGGCTAAGATGGTTGGAGATAAGAATCAGTTCAACGAATTTAAACAATCTTGTCAATCGAAGATGTTATTCATGAAGTATAAAGGAGGAGTGTGCAACGATATAGAATTTTCAAACAGTGCCGAAGCTTAAATTTAAAGCATCGCTATGCCATACATAGCAAAACAGTTAATTTTGCACAAACATTCAATTTAAATGCAACTTTTTCAAAACAAGTGGTTGTTGGTGTTGAATTAGGATGTGATAGAAGTTTAACTCCAATGGTGAATCTTATAAGCAGCCATTGTTGCGAAACTGATTATCTATCGGTCCTCTATCGGTTGGTCCCTGAAAACTCCCCCATCCCCGTTTTCTTTTCCGGTCTTATAAAAGTCGAGAAGAAAACAACTTATTAATCAGGATCTCCTCTCTTCCAATTACCAATCTAAGGAAACTCACGTTATGCGGACCTTAGTTTACAATTGTTATCAACCTTTTAGGTTGCAAAATAAAGTGAGAAACTCACCGAATACGGTGAGTTCATTACAAACGATCTATTCGTTAAATTTTACGCATAAAATATGGGTGTTTGAATTTTTTTTCATAAATCGCAAAAATACGTATCGTCTAATTCACTCTAAAAAAAACAACATATTGTAGCCTGGAGAGATTCTTCCAGTTCAACTGTAGAAACTACCTGGAGCAAACTGTTTCATTCCGATCCAAGTCGAAGGAAGTATTACATCCGAAATTTCAATCAAAATGAAACCGTATTTATCCGTATTTTCAGAATCATTCGGATTCATATGATCACCACTGGTCGTGTTGAAATCTATAGAGGTGCATGGCGCTATTACAAACAATGGAACGCCAGGATATTTCGCAATAATATTGCTACCTGCAAGCACAAGAATTGCTGCCATTTAGACTCCAGAAATTCTTGAGATTCAATTTTTTATGTTTGGGAAAGTTACATCTTTGAGAAAGTTGACAACTTTTTTTATACAATCATCATATTGTGATGAAAGCGGTAAAAACAATAAATTCGTATTGAGGGAGGATAGAAAAATATTAATGCAAATATTACATTATAAGCAGAAAATATAAACATAAAATTAGCATTCTTACATGATATATTCCTATTTTGTTAGCAGTATCACCATTAGCAACGACTCGATCAGCTCCAACAATAACTGCATTGATAGTCCTCGATTTCACCAACGCTGCTACCATGTCATCAGAAACAAGAGTGCCTGGGATACTGTCGTGAACTAATTCGTAAGCAGTCAATCTAGCACCTTGATTGTAAGGCCTAGTTTCCGTACAGTAAACGTGCTCTGAAAGAAAAAAATAGTACAATAATAAGAAGGCATCTTTAGCATTTCAAACTACTAGGTTTAACGACTACAATTTTTAATTCTTTTACTTTTCATGATTTAATACACACCAATTCTCCCCTTGCCTCGGAGACATCTAATTACACCCAGAGCAGTGCCATGTCCAGCTGTGGCAAGGCTCCCAGTATTGCAATGTGTAAGAACTCTAACCATCGCATCATTTGGAACCTGCTTTAGAATCTCTTCAGCTCCATACTCGCCAATCGCATTATTGTCTGCAATATCTTTTCCTAACATTGCATCTATTGTCGTTAAAAATCTAAACAGAGAGAAAACGACGAAATTAATGAAATAATGATAATGAGAGTGAGAATAAATAATTACACGAATTATAATTCTGAGCAACTTACTCGTCCTTCATCTCTATAGCTGAAACTTCGTTGTCCTCGCTTAATTTATTTGCGAGACTTATTAAGTCTTGAGCAGCAAGTTTGATGTTTACTGCAGTGGGTCTAGCAGAAACTAAATAATTCAACTTGCCCTCGATTTCTTGGCGAAGAATCTTCTTATCAGTGAATATTTCGCCGTTGATTTCGGCAGCCAGACTGAGACATCCGACAATAGCGATCGCCGGTGCACCCCGAACCTGAAAGCACATATTAATTTTCAAACTAATAGAAATTTATAAAAGTTAAAAAGAAAGAACTTCTAACACCAGTGAAAACAAATTTTTATTTGGGATTCTGTTCTAATGTATAAATCTGACTCTTTGGATCGAAAAAAATCAAACTATTCATTTATGATTTATAAAGTTTGCTTTCATCTGCTTTATGTCGATAAGTAAGTAAGTTCTGAAGTTTTGGGTTGATTGCAATCAAAAATAATTACTTTTGAAAAAAAAGTGACTCAAATGTAGAACAAAAATTTGTTTAATAGTAATTTACAATAAAATTATAAGAAAGCAAAGCCAAAAAAGCAAACTTTACCCCAAAAAACTATTTTTCCTTTTATTAATTACATTTAACTGTTCAAGAATCTTGGTTAAAAGTATTCTCGAAGTTTCGAGTGATATAAAGCAAGTATCAAGATTTTCTTATCTTAATATGAAATATGATATGAAATTATGAATTATTATTATTATTATTATTGCGATTGCGATGGAAAAAGTTTTAATAGGACTTCGTGCATTTTTATATAAATCTTGACACTGAATATAGAATTAGAATTACAACACATAAAAGAAAATTGAAAGAGAAGCAAACAAATGCAAAAAAAAAACAGCAAATGTAAGTTCGAAGAAAGATAATCTAAAAATAAAAAGTTGGTGCTTTGTATTGTAAGGTGCGACCATATTTTAAAACGTAGTTGAAATAAATGAAATTAAGAAATATAAATATAATTCGAACCTGCATTTTGTTGATATGATGACTTTCCACCCATCCTCGACTCCTTTTGCCGACACATATTTAAAAATAGTCGATTGCAAAGATATATTTTTTGATTGTCTGGAGGAGAATCGTGACTTCAAAACACTAATTGTAAGCGGTCGGCCATATTGGATTTGAAGACGCGAAGGCAGTGTTGCCAACCTGAAAGAATGGTTTTGCGGCAACTGTTGGAAAAATTCCCTAGCAAGTCTAGGATATTAATTCAAATTTTGGCGGTAAACACGTATGTATTTCTCATTTTGCTTGTTTCATATTTGATTTATTATTCAAGAATTAGTTCATATAAAATCAGCAGTTGATACTTTCAATACTGCTTTTGATAATTACTAATTTTCGTGGAAAACTATTAAAATAAAATTAATTAATTTTTGTTTTATATCTTGCGAAATAATGAATAATTTCTGACAAAAATATCTTTTGTTATAATTCCGATATTCCAGAAATTTATAGTATTTTGAAAAACTGATAAATTTATCTTTTCGACAAGTTATTTTAATCTTATAATAAAATTTAAAGAAAGTATTTTTTCTTAAATCTATCTTTTTAAAAATATTTTCTGCTCTTATGTAGATTATCCAGAATCTTAAATATTTTTTTTTATTTATTATTTTTATCTCCAATCTATTTTTTAGAAATTTTTTAAAAATATATTAAAATTGCCTAAAATATATTTAAATCTAGCTCTTAAACTATCTTCAAATCTCTAAACTCTCTTGAAATCATTTTAAATATTTCGAAATTGCTTGAAATATCTTGAATTGTCTTTATAAATTCTTTAAAGTCTTTTTAAGTCTCCTAAAATCTCTTTAAATTGCTTAAAATATCTTAAAAGTCCCTTAATCTGAAATTCCTTAAAGTTACTTGAAATCTTTTTAAAGTTTACAACAAAAATAATTTTACATAATATAAATAAAGTGTCAAAACCAAAACTATAAACTATACACTACAAGTCGAAAAAAATATATAAATTTTAAATAATTAAAGTTGTTGGAGCCAAGTTCTAATCTAAAAATTAGATTTCTTCATTTTACTCAACAAATATTTAATTTGAAATTTGTTCCTTCTATAGAATTAATTAATTTTTAATTAGAATTATGAGTACAGAGCCAGAAAATGAATTCATTTCAATATCTAATTCAAAAATTCAATTTTGAAGTCAGATTTTGAATTCCTCGTTTTCTGCAAAAAGAATCGAAATTAAATATTTTTTCGCTCTGTACGCAGTCTTATATTTGAAAAAAGATTAGTGCTACAGAGCGAAAAAGTATTTATCAATAATTTTCATTGAGTAAAATGAGGAATGGAATTTTAAGCTTATGACACTTGAGTCCAACACCCTAAACTTATTATTTACCAAATTTCTATTGAAGTGGAATTAAAATACAAACAATATTTAGAGAAGGGGAATTAATAATCACTATCACAAAGATATACACAAATTCATATTCACTTTAATTAAATATATCTATATACAATATAGGTACATCATAGTACATTCATCTTAATAATAACTGTACAACAGTAGCATATATTCAATACTGCTCACAAAAATACGTCGCATATATAAATGAATAATTGTTGTTATTAATGTAGTTGTTATTACATGGAGTAGATACGAAAAATCGATTCACTCTTTGGAGAGAGGCGAGAGGGGTGTTTTACAGAGGGCTTCAAATATTTATACAGATAATAGTATAATTATATAATAATAATTCGTTAATCCTCATAGATCGGACTGGGGATGGATTTCTTCAGGGCGTTTTTTTTGGATAACATCGCAGTGGCATGGCCCTATTTTCTACTGTACAAAAAACAGAGAAGCTGACTTTTTCAAGTCTTCTCAAGAAACATACGCTATAATAGGGAAGTCGATATACATTATTTACAAATCCAATCAGACATTCGACTGACTCTTAATTTTCAACATTCACTCTTTTCAATCCTTTCTCAAGATAATTTCGAATTATTATTACCTTTTTTTCTATTCTGATACTTAATTTATATTATGCTCTGCAGTTTTGATAAGAGAATTATTATTCATAGTATATATACTGTTAAATATTCAGAGAGTGTAAATAAATAATAAAATATATAAATTAAAAAATAAAACTTGTTAATTCACTGACGACTTTGTTTTTTGAAAATAGAAATTTTTTTATCAACGTATATAGAGTCAGGCGTGTCTTTTTCATTTGTTTTTTTTTATTCTGATATTACACTGTATGAAGACGCTAAAGAGTTATTGAAACAGATAGTTTTCTAAATATCATTAAAACACACGAGTTTGAAATTGCGGTATCGATATTTAATGATTACATCACATGTTAAAACTTTGATTCTTATACCAGTTGAAAAGTATATAACACTGATACGTTTATTGAGTATCATCAGTGTTTGGAAGCAACGCGTTACTTTTTTGGACAAAGTAACTGAATTAAGGGCGTTGGATCCAAGCTCAAAATTCCATTCTCCGTTTTACTCAACGAAAATTACAGATAAATATTTTTTCGCTCTGTAGCACTAATCTTTTTTCAAATCTAAGACTGCGTACAGAGAGAAAAAATATTTAATTTCGATACTTTTTGCATAAAACGAGGAATTCAAAGTCCAACTTCAAAATTGAATATTTTCATTTTACTTCAAATATTTTTTACTTTAAATTTTTGAATTAGATATTTTTTCTCTCTGTACGTACAATTTTAGTTAAAAATTGATTAATTCTACAAAAGGAAAAAATTCCAAATTAAATATTTATTGAGTAAAATGAAGAAATCGAATTTTTAAATTGGAACTTGGCTCCAACACCCTTAAAAAATAATACAAAGACTGAAGTTGGAATAAAGTTCAATACAAAATGTATAAATTATAATGAGGCCAATAATGAAAAATTTGAATTGAATAACGCGTTACTCATTTAAAAAAAGTAACTGTAGCCGAACACTGACTGTATCACAAATACATTTATTATTTGGCATAATAAATCATACTATATGACGTTTATTTCTTACACGCAATTATTGAAATTAATTCAAGCTACAGAGATGAACCAACAACAATTAATTAATATAAGTTACATTATATGAAACTCATACATTTATAATGAAAAATAATATTACAATTTTGAATTTAATACAAAAAATAAAATTCAATAAAATTCGTAATTGATTAGCTCACCTCTGATGCTTAAATATCACGCACACACACACACACTCAAATATGTCAACACATTTCGCCGACTCGTTGCAGACATTCCGCATTTTCATTATTTATATAATTATGAAAAATGCTGTGCAAGCAAAAATGCATAAAAATCTTAGAAAAAATATAAGCACAACTGTTTATATAAACGGTTTACATTTTATACCTTTAACTATTCTTCTAATATAATTTGTTTAAGAAATGTGTATCTTGATCTAAAAAAACATAATTTGAGACTTCTGCAAAATCTTATTCTAAAATGACTAGACAAGGTCTAAAATTGCTTGAATCAAATTACACACTCACTTTTCAAATTATAAGTGATATTAAATTAAAACAGCTGATATTAAATGAAAAAAAAAAGAAATAATAAAAATATGGCATATGTTGCTACAAGTCTGCAATTTTAAGGACACTGCCAAGTGAAAAGGATCAAGTTTCAATTATAAAAAAGAATTTTATATTATTTATAGTCTATTTTTATTTTTAGATAAAAATAGAGGGCCCTTCAATTTCGTATCGACTTAGCAATGTCCTTAACACTCATTCCCAATAATGTATATATATACATATATTTAAATATATATTTATAAACTTTATCAATAACAGATATAAACAACATTAATATATCAGCATCAGCCGTGAATGTCGTACGCTCTTCCCTGAAAAAAATCCCTTTTCGGCGTTCTCACTTAGAGAGATAATGTTCTATCGCCACTCTCCTCAAAACTTTTATTCTCACTCGCTAAGCGCTCACCTTTTAGTCAAAAGTTTCGCTACACATGGCAAAGCTGAATCGAATGAATACACTAATTAACTCTGATGGGGACTCAAGTTTTTAATAGGATTTAAAACCACCAAACTTACTTGACAACATGAATTTGAGCATCGCGAGTATTTCTGACTCTATACTATAATACACCCTCGCCTTCGTGCGTAGTCAATTGAAGTGTCGAATAAAAATAAAAAGATTACTTTATGCGAAATTACATTATGCTTTATATTACACTCTGCCCACAAGTAAACTAAGAAAAAACAATCACTAAAGAAATACCTATAATTTTTCTATTTTTTCTTTAGATTTCTATTCTGTGGACTCTTGGTGGATTTTTTTCTAATTTCTTTAGTCTCACCCCCTTATTTCATTGGAATGACCAAAAAAATGATCTCCACTTTTGAGAGAATTTGGTAAATGTTGACATGAGCCCCTAAACACACAAAGTGTTTGCAAAATGAAATTAAGGGAGTTGGACCCAAGTGTTAAGCTGGAAATCCCATTCTCCGTTTTACTTAACGAAAATTAGAGATAAATATTTTTTCGCTATTTAGCACTAATCTTTTTTCAAATATAAGACTGCGTACAGAGCGAAAAAATATTTAATTTCGATACTTTTTGCAGAAAACGAGGAATTCAAAATCTAAGTTCAAAATTGAATATTTTGATTTTTGAATTTTTGAATTAGATATTGAAATGAATTTATTTTCTGGCTCTGTGCGCATAATTCTAGTTATATAATTGATTGATTCTACCAAGGAAAAAAATTCAAAAATTAATATTTGTTGAGTAAAATGAAGAAATCGAATTTTTGGATTAGAACTTGGCTCTAACACCCTTAATGGGGGAAAATACCAAATTTCAAATACAGGTAATTTTTTTATATTTCAGCGGAATCCTTTGGCTCCATACAATTATGAAAAAATGTTGAAAGAATTGACTATGTGGAAAAAATATATCTAAACGAAAAAAATTTCTTTTTGAGTTTATAAAATAGCAGACCGTTAAATTTGATCGAACAATACAATTTCTATAATTAATAACAAAATCTCTTCAAATTCGTACAAGACAGATTTTTTTATTAGAAAATTGGAGCCAAATTATAATATAAAATTTCAATTTCTTCATTTTGCTCAACAAGTATTCAATTTGTAATTTTTTTCCTTGGTAGGATTAATCAATTTTTAACTAGAATTAAGCGTACAGAGCGAAAAAATATCTAATTCAAATTTTTAATTTAAATTCATTTTTTAAGTAAAATGAAAATTTTGAATTTTGAAGGTAGATTTTGAATTCCTCGTTTTATGCAAAAAGTATCGAATTTAAATATTTTTTGGCTCTGTATGCAGTCTCATATTTGAAAAAAGATTAATGCTACAGAGTGAAAAAATATTTATCTATAATTTTCGTTGAGTAAAATAGAGAATGGAGTTTTGAGCTTTAACCAATTTCTAATCTAAAAATTCGATTTCTTCATTTTACTTCAAAAATATGAAATTTGAAATTTTTTCTCTTGGTATAATTAATAAATTTTGAACTAGAATTAAGCGTACAGAGCGAGAAAATATCTAATTCAAATATTTTTTAAGTAACTGAAAATATTCAATTTTAAAATTAAATTTTGAATTCTTCGTCTTGTGCAAAACGTATCGAAATTAAATATTTTTTCGCTCTGTACGCAGTCTCATATTTGAAAAAAGATTAGTGCTACAGAGCGAAAAAATATTTATCTACAATTTTCGTTGAGTAAAATAAAGAATGGGAATTTGATCTTAACACTTGGGTCCAACGCCCTTAATTGAATTAACTGATTTCGCTCAAATTTGGAGAAAATAATTTTTTTGTCATTCCAACAAAATAAGGGGATGAGACCAAAATGGCAAAATAAGGACCACCCTAGTAGACACCCTGTATATTTAATTTATAAATTCCCTTGGAGGAAGTCTCGGATTGAAATTCATTCCGAACCAATCCGAAATTTTTATTTAAACCAAAAACAGCTTCATTCTGACCCAAATCGAAGGAAGTCTTAAATTCGAATTAATCCGAGGCCCATTCAAAATCAATCCGAATTAATTCGAAATCTCAATCCAAATAAATCCGTCTTTATTGAAAGTTCGAATTAATTCTGATTGAAAGGATTCATTTGAATTACGAGTTCAGACTAATTTTGAATGGGCCTCGGATTAATTTTGATAGAAAACTTCTTTCAGATACAAATTTCGGATTTGTTCGGAATAAATTTTATTCCGAAACTTTCCCCAGGGTCATTAAAAATAAAATAAATTCACAGACGTTCGCTCAATTTTTTACGAATTTATTATTTCATGAAGAATATGAAGAAACATTGTGAAAATGAAGTAGGAAACTTTTTTATTTCTAATTTAAGTACTTTCATTTTGCAAATCACAAGTTTATTGTAGTCGACGCTCCAATTGTTTGCGGCTTTAGTCTCGTAAAAACAGGCAGCGAGAACCCCTTAGATTTATAAAAAAGAAGACAGAAGAATTTTGAAAATGAAACTGGGACACTGTAAAAGACGAACAATCAGGATGGTTCTCTTTTGTATTAATAATTCCTCACAGTTTGCGTTCTTCCGTCGACATAATTTTTATGAGAACCTTCTGAATCTCTACAGAAAACAGTCGTGATTTCCCCCTTTCAACCCTTTACAATAAACAAAACACACTTTTCAGAAAAAAATATTTTCTCCATTTTTGCGCAGTTTCCAGATTCTGTCATTAAAACAAAAAAAATCGTGGAATATTATTTTAATAGCATCGTCTATTCAAAAAAATACTCAACGACTTTTTTTGTAAATAATTAATATTAATTATTGGGATGGACCAAAAGGGTTCAATCAATTTTTAATTTTCTCTTCTATCACTGACCCAATCACAATTTTTAATTTATCCCAGGTAAATTCCAAAATGATCAGCTGGTTGTTTTGCCAGAAACAACCAGCTGACCAGAACAACAATTTTGATTAATAATTGAACAATTTTCGACGTAATTGTAATAAAGTAAATAAAATAACAGTATAAATAGTTTTGAGAATATAAAACTGATATTGTTCCAAAGGGGCATCAGAGTCTCAAGTTTTATGCTTGCAAAGCATGTGCGAAAAGAGTCAGCATATTACATACTTAAATTTCTAATTATACATCTATGTACATGCACGGATATTAATTACTTCAATGTACAGAGTGCCTATATCACATTCGACTGTGACTCCCTGGATTAAATTAGGAACCTCACATTTAAATGTTACACATCTGTCGCGGAAAAAAATTGGTCCATAGAGAAATGAAGGTATATATATTTATATTGTTTTTAAAGCTCCGTTTCTCTCGATCGAAGAGTATCAATTGAGGTAAAATATTTAATATAACTCGGACCGATAACATTGTCTGCGTTCGAGCAAAGGGCATGCTACGATATATTTTCTATAATTAGTACGCTTATTATTGTAATTTTTGTAATTGTTATTTTTATAATTGTAATTTGTATAATTATAATTTGTATAATTATAATTTTTACAATTATAATTATAATTTTTATAATGATACATCTTATTAGACTCATTACTTTTGTACTTATTACAAGAATCCTAATTGTTTCAAGTTTTCTGTGAAAATATGCTAATTCTGTAAATTGTTAAAATTTTTCGATAAATCTCTGTCACTGGTTGAATAAAATTCAGAAATTTACTTTGTACATACACAACAATGTCTAAAATAAGATTATTTACAGGTGAAGAACTTTATTCACCGATTTAGCAAACTCCTACCCTTCAACTCGAAACTCTCTTTGAAGTCTCTCCCTTCACAGATTTCTTAAGGGGACTGAGAGTATATATCGATGAATCAATATATGTAACTTGTAAAGGCGTTCTTTTCACACTTGAAGAAACTTTGAACTTTTAAGAAACTTTTCTTTTTTTTATATAATACTTATTGTAGTCATTTGAATACGTATATATATAAATGTAAGATTTAATTAATAAATTCAAACATTTCTTCAGAATTTTTAAGCAACCCAGGAGATAAAATAACATATAATAATAATAAAATTTATTTTTTAATCAAATTGACTTGAAACCTTTATGTAATTTTTTTGCATGCCCTCAGCGTTTAGATATGACGCTAATCGAATGTCGATTGGTCCGATTAATCTAAACATTAGTTTTTTTTCCAGTCGCCTGGTATTTACAAATCTCCGGTTATCAGCGCAATACTGCTAACAATTACACTTGGATTAAATTTAAATTTTAATGTACATTCATATTGTGCCTCGCAAGAGAAACAGATTAAGACTAAAATATTATATTCGCTCAAATTAGACCGTGCTGTAAGCGTTCCATTGCATGGTCACTTACAACGAAACAAATAATATTAACAATAATGATTCGTAGTACCATTGACTTTTTTCGGTGTTTAAGATCACAGCGCTCGTTTCAGTCTATGATTAATTAGCTCATTAGACCGCTTAGACCTTTAGAGCGTCAAAAGCTCTGTTCATCTTCTTCGTCGTTTTATATTTCGAATTTAAAATCTAACTTAAAGTAATTGTTCTAAATTTATCCTCGAATTTGTGTCGAAGGAAATATTTTTTGTTTTATTTAACAAACATAAATATTAATTTTGAATCTTTTTAATGTACATGTAATATCTGGAGTTTTTGTGCAAGCTGGAAGATTGTATTATACAAACAAATAAAAAACAACAAAAAAACAAAAAATGGATTTTCCTAGTCTCAAATTAATATACTCTCTCAATCTGATTTAGTAAGAATTTGACTCAGGAAAAAGTTTGTTTGATTCAAATTTTTTTAGATTTATTGGAATAAAAATATCAACAATAGAAATTTTACAGTTTCCAAAATCTAAAATTTGTATTTATTTACTAGTAGAAATTTATCCGGTGTTGCTTGACATTTTAAGAGATTTCATAGAATTTAAAGGGATTTCAAGAGATTTTAAAAGATTTGAAAAATTATAAAAGGATTTTATGAGATTTATAGTGATTTTCAAGAATTTCAAAGGATAAAAAGACTAAAGGATTTTAAAAAATTTTCAGAGATGCTATACGAGATTTTGATTGATTTTGGGAATTCAAAGGGATTTTTATAAGAGTTGAAAATAATCAAAAGGATTTTTTACAGATTTTACAAGATTTAAAGAAATTTTAAGAGTATTCGAAGATTTTTGTGATGCTTTAAATTTTTTTTATATTTTATAATGATTTTTAAAAGATGGCTTTTCCTGAAATTTTTAAAGATTTTTATAAGATATTTTGAAACTGTTTTCTAACTTTTTAAATTAAATTCTCTTTTCATTGTAATTTTAATTTTTAATCTTATATTTGTAAACTTTTGAAAAACATTTTAAATAATTAGAAAATTTGTACAAATCCCTTGAAATACTTTCGATTCTTTTTAAAACCTTAAAATATTGTGAAATCTTTATAAATATTTCGAAATCCCGTGGAATTCATTAAGATTACTTGAAACTTGAAATATACTCAAATTCCCTTTACTTCCTTAAAATAATTTAAAATGGCTTGAAATCTGTTGAAAATCTTATGAATTCTTTTGAAATTCATTAAAATTCCCTATAAACCCTTGAAATCTCTTAAATCCACTGAAATCGATAAAAATGTCTGAAAAATCCTTTTGATAACTCTTATGGATTATTTTAAAAATTTATAAAAGTCTGAAATCAAATAAAATCTCTTAGAATTCTAAAAAAAATGTAAATCTTTCAAAGTCTTTTTATCATTTAAAATTCCTAAAGTTCTTTAGAAAATTTTTTTAAATCCCTTGAAATCTCTTAAAATACCGAACAACGCCAGGTAAATTTCTGCTAATAAATAAAAATAAAATAAAATGATTTTGAGAACTACTTTTTGATATTCTCATTCCAGTAAATGTTAACAAAGTAAAATACAAAAAATTCTTCAGGCTAGACGTCTGAAACTTGAACCCAATCTTCAGAGCGTTGGACCCAAGTGTTAAGCTCAAAATTCCATTCTTCATTTTACTCAACGAAAATTATAGATAAATATTTTTTCGCTCTGTAGCACTAATCTTTTTACAAATATAAGACTGTGTACAGAGCGAAAAAATATTTAATTTCAATAATTTTTGCATAAAATGAGGAATTCAAAATCTAAGTTCAAAATTGAATAATTTTGATTTTTGAATTTTTGAATTAGATATTGAAATGAATTTATTTTCTGACTTTTTGCGCATAATTCTAGTTAAAAATTAATTAATTCTACAGAAGGAAAAAATTCCAAATTTAATATTTGTTAACTAAAATGAAGAAATCAAATTTTTAGATTAGAACTTGGCTCCAACACCCTTCACATTAAAAAAAATTCATTGAATTACTTTGAGCTTCACTATACGATTCTACTTAGAAAAGGCAAAGCAAATAAGACTAAATTTACAAATAAGTTAAGTACATTTTAAAGCTTTCCTTAAACTCAAATTGTTAAATCGAATTTTCATTGAAGTAAAGTTGGAATTCATTCCAGTGGTATATTTTTTTTTTGCTTTTTCTATCTTTTTAATCAGAATGAAACTTTTTTGGTAGAAGGAGATATGGTAAGCGGTAACAGTATCGCGACAGAAAGTTTCATGTGACCCATAATGGGCTTTTTAACTTTTGAGTACAACTATATGACATCTATTTATTGAATTCAACAATCGATAATATACCGACAGTCCGAGGGTACATTAAATAACATCAATAAATTATAACGCCCTTGAAAAGCATATCTAACACTTACACATCTAATCAATAATTAAAGGTAAAACACATACATTCAATAAGCGCAGTACTAAATGTAAAATAAACTAATCTGGAAGAAATTAGTCGAAAATTTCAAGCTCACTGTAAACAAATAATTAATATCAAAATCAATCAAAGTGAGTATTTTAAATAGCAGAAAATCTTACATGAAATTTTCTATAAAAGTATTTTGTAAGAAAATAAACTGATCACTGATGTGATTTTTAAATCAACAAAAATAATGTACTTTGTTCTATTTCTTGATCATTTATCCGGAGATAAATATAAGTATAAATAAATATAAATATTAATTAATATAATTATCAATTAAATATTAATTAATATAAATAAATATTCATTGTTACCGCAAAAGTGATACATGTAGAGGTAAAATGCTTGGTTCGAGAAATTTTGCTGACAAATATCTTTTGTGAGTCTATGTTTAAAAAAGAAGACAATTCTTTGAACTTTGACAAAAGAGCATTGAAGAAGATGAATCTCTTATTTTTACGAATGTTCTTATTTCGTGATCATTATTTCTATACAAAGAATAATGGAAAACCAGTGGCGGAAACAGAAACAGGGGAGTTGAGAGAGGAATTTTTTCAAACTAAATAGATGAATGTCAGTTACTAGAATAAATATTACTGAACAAATATTAAATTTGGAATTTTTTCCCTCTGTAGAATTAATCAATTTTTAACTAGAATTAAGCATAAAGAGCGAAAAAATATCTAATTCAAATTTTTAATTTAAATTAATTTTTTAAGTAAAATGAAAATATTCAATTTTGAAATTAATTTTGAATTCCTCATTTTATGCAAAAAATATCGACATCAAATATTTTTTCGCTCTGTACACAGTCTTAAATTTGAAAAAAGATTAGCGCTACAGAGCGAGAAAATATTTATCCACAATTCCAAGATATTTTCAGGAATTTCATTCAATTCTAAGGAACTTCAAATAATTTAAAGGGATTTCAAGAGATTTTAAGCAACTTTAAAGAATTTTCAAAAAATGTTAAAATTATTTCAGGATATTCAAGAGTTTTCGCAAAATAACAAGACATTTTAATTTAAGGGACTTAGTCAGATTTTAAGTGTCTTTGAGGAATTTCAAGGAATTAATTCTAATATAGACGAAATCAAATGAAATCCCATAAAATCTTTTAGTTACTTAAAATTTTGCAAAACTTCTTTAAATTTCATAAAATCATATTAAATAATTCAAAATTCCAAATACTTCTTTAAAATCTCTTGAAATATCAGAAAATCTAGTAAAATCCCTTGAAAGCTCTTAAAGTCCCTTCAAATTTCTTGAAGTTTCTTAAATTCCTAAAACTAAAACGAAATCTTATAAGATCCTTCAATATTTCCCTAAATCCCAATTTGAAAAAAAAATCCTTGAAATTCTGAACAAGTTTGTAAACTTCTGCCAGTCTATAAATAAAAATTCTGGGTTTTGGAAACATATTTTTTCAATATTTCTATTCCAATCAATATAAAAATAAAAAATCGCCAGACTCTCCACCAGAAACTTCAATCTATTTTAAATAAAAAAAAAAAAAATTTTGAAAATGAGCCCATTGAAAATTTTCCTCATGAAACTTATTTACCACTAAACTTTCCATTTCCACAATATTTCCAAACTAACTTTTTTCTATCTCTAACTCCACCAGTCTCTGGATCTGCGACCGTTTAAAAAAAAAAAGTTGCGGTCCAGAACTCAACTATCATCCTTACGAAAAGACTAACATTCTTAAAGAATTGTGCACTTCTGCACCGCAACTAAAAATATTACAATTCCTTACTTTCTAGATTCGCAAAATCAGATCTGCGAACGGGACAAAAATTGAGATCCATAAATTCAGAAACCGACTTAGAAACCCTGAATTTAAGGTGTTTTAGACAGTAAGACAGTTTCATTGTCGAAGAACGGTTCCGATGGAAGATACAGATTCTAAGGAACAAGAGGATCCTTTCGGGCAAGGAAGGGAGACAAGATTGCCAAAACTGCTTGGCTCGGAACCAGCTCAAGACAGTTCTGGATTAATACCAACTTCCTGGACTCCTCCAGGCTGACCTGGACGGTTCAGTTGAAGTTAAACTGTGGCCTTGAGATGTCGGCGCTTCCTGCCCAGGATCCCCAGACTCTATAAGGATCCTTTAGCAAAGAATAGTTCCCTATGTTTGTTGCGTATATGTGATCGCAGGGTGTCGATCCTGCTGTAGGTGGCTGGACAGTAGGGGCAAATTGACCTCACGGCTGTGTGTATGTGATAATGATGCCATCGGTTGGTCACTTGTTTTCCGCAAGCTCGACACCTCCAAAGTGCCGGACTGCTCATGGAGACGGCAAACATCTCGTGATATGATTGTCCAACTGGTACACTCGGCATTGTACCTGCAAACCCAAATGCCTTCATGCATTCTTCTTGTCTGGTTTTCCACCGGAAGCTCTGCGTCACTTCACTAAGCCTCTACATATCACAGTGCTTGCTACGATGACATTATGAGCATTCGTGTTTTTAAGCTCCTCATTAGCATTCTAGAGTATTTAATCTGAAACTTAATATACTACTTAGCAGTGCAATAATAAAAAACAAAATGGTCAATTTGAAAATAGTTATTGGTAGAATTACACCCTGAAAAAAGTTTCTTGGAGTCAAATCAACATTTCGTTGATATTGGGCCAAAGAAAAAATTTCTTTGAATTAAATAAGATTTATTTAGTTCAAACAAATTTTTTCTTTGGCCCTATATGAAAGAAATTTTTATTTGATTCAAAGAAACTTTTTTCTACAAAGACAATATCCCGAGCGAAAGCTTCGGATTGAAATTCTTTCCGAATTAATCGAAATCATTCTGGAATTTGTATCTGAAGCAAGTAGTTTCATTCAGAACTATTCCGGAAGAAGTTTTCGATCCAAATTAATTTGAAACCCATTCAAAAGCAATGAGAAATCTTTAATCCGAATTAATCCGAATTAATCTGGACTTTCAATTCGAATAAATCCGGTCTGTCAGGATTTTCAATCCAAATGAATCACGTCTATCCGAATCAATCCGAATGATTCCGAAGAATTCAGATAAATTCGAATTTATTTGGATTGACCGAATTTATTCGGATTGAAGTTAATTCCGAATTAATTCGAATCATTAAAAAACTTGTATCTGAAGCAAATAGTTTCAATCCGAATAAATCCGGTCTATCCGACTGATTCCGAAAAATAAAGATAAATTCGGATTGAAATTCATCCCGAATTAATCTGAATAAATCCAGAATTAATATCCGAACTAAACGATTTCAAACCCCTTCAAAAACAATCGGAAAAATTTTATCCGAATTAATAAGAATTAATCCGTACTTTGAATTCGAATAAATCCGGTCAGTCAGAACTTTCAATCCGAAGGAATCAGGTCTATCCGAATCAATCTTAATGATCCCGAAAAATTCATATAAATTCGGATTTATTTGGATTGAGCGGATTGAAATTCTTTCCGAATTAATCAGAATCATTATAAAATTTGTATCTGAAGCAAATAGTTTAATTCCGATCTAATCCAGAAGAAGTTTTCAATGCGAATTAATCCGAACTTTGAATCCGGATCAATCCGAATGATTCCAAAAATTCAGATAAAATCGAATTTAAATTAATTTTGAATGAATCTCGTCTATCCGAATCATTCCGAATGATACCGAAAAATTCAGATAAATTCGGACTTATTCGGACTGAATTTCATACCGAATTAATCCGAATCAATCCAGAATTAGTACCCGAACTAAAAAATTTGCATTCCGTTCTTATCCAGAGGAAGTTTTCAATCCGAATTAATCCAAAACCCATTCAAAAGCAATCCGAAATCTTTAAACTGCATTAATCCGAATTAATAAGAATTAATCCGCACTTTGAATTCGAATAAATCCGGTCAGCCCGACTTTCAATCCGGCTCAATCCGAATGATTTCAAAAAATTCAGATAAATTCGGTTTTAAATTAATTCCGAACGAATCCGGTCTATCCGAACCAATCCGAATGATATCGAAAAATTCAGATAAATTCGGACTTATTCGGATTGAAACTAATTCCGAATTAATCCGAATCCAGTGTGTATACTAATCAATTGCTTTTTTGTCATTTTTGATGAAATTTTTTAGAATTTGATAAAGAAGAAATAGGATAAAAAGAAAATAAAGTAGAAAAACGTTGATTTTTCAATAAAATACAAATAATTCCCGGTCCTAAATGAAATTCCTGGGTTTTCCCGATGAAATAAAATTCCCGGGTTTTTCCCGGTTTCCCGGTCCACTAGACAGTCTGGAATTAATCCGACAATCTGAATTAATCAGAAATTATTCGAATTTTTAATTCGAATAAATGCGATCAATCCGAACAAATCTGAACTTTAAATCCGAAACAATTCGGTCAATCAGGACTTTCAATTCGAATGAATCCGGTCTATAAAAATCAATCTGATTGATTTTGAATGTGCTTCGGATTAAATCGAATTGAAAACTTCTTTCGGATTAGATCGGAATGAAACTATTTTGTTCGGATACAAATTCTGGAATATTTCGGATAATTTGGGGTTGATTTGGTATAAAAAAGTTAAGAAAATCGTTTTGTCCAAGAAAATCGATTTTTTCAAGTATCAAATTGGAATCAAAAACTCCTAACTCGACGAAAATCGATCTTTACTCGATTAATCGATTAAAAATCGATCTTACAAAGAAATAATAATTTTATATCTTCACAAACATTAAAACATTTTCTAAAATTCTGTTTATTGTATTTTACTTCATAGAATTTTTGTGGCTTTCGTTAAATTTATTAAACAAAAAAATGTAGTTTACTTTTCAAAAAAAATATATTTGATAAAATAAATTTTGGTTTTATTTTCCCAGTTTCTATATGAATCGTTCTTTAGTTTAAAGTGAGATCAAAAAGTCGATCACGAAAATATTCTTAATAACATTTCACATCAGAAACTTTATAATAAATAAAAGATAATACTTGATTTAAAAATTGTACAATTTAAAAAAGAAAATAAAAAACATTGTTGTAATTGGCAAATTTAGTGTCTTTTTAAGAATATTTTCCTTTCTTTAACAAAATATACATTTTTTTATTTTTATAATTCATATCCACAAACTTTTGCAAGTATCTCCAAGTGTTATAAAAAAATTAAAAGAAAAAACCTATAGATTTTCGAAGAACTTGCAAAAACTTGAAAATCAAAATAAATCTTCACACTGCGACGATTTATTTTAATTTATTTTGCATGTGGAGGCAAAGCGACAATCAAATTTTGCCGGAATACCAACACAGCGATTAAATTTTAATATAATCCAATCAATAATAATAATCTACAATCTCAGAGAATATCTGAATATTATACAATAATTCATCAAGTTCCGGAAGCAATGAATAAAAACTAAAATAAAATTTTGAAATCTGAATTCGTCATCGTAGCACCACTGTTTTATGGCAATTCTCCAAACCTATTCGATACGCTATCCAAGTATATTCAAAGACACTTTTGCGCAAACTCTAAACCATCCGAATATCACGATAGCGTACCGGAAGTTGGCTTGAGAACATCTACAAGCATCTCACACCTAATTTCCACGACAAGACAGGCAGCTTCCGCATCTGCAGGACAGAGGGTAGGAAATTTGATGAAATGGAGGAGACAGTGGTAATCACAAGATTCACAATCGCAGATTCATTCACAGAATCACAGCAACCTTCAGACATTTACAAATACTTTTCACTGAAGAAATCAGCCGCTGGACACAAGTGGTTTCTGGAGGATGTCCATAATCTCAGGAAAAACTTGATATCCAAGCTAAAGTCGTATATTCAATTAGTAACATCAAAAATAAAGCACAAAAAACAATTACGATTAAAAATCATGTAAAATTGAAAACCATATAATATTAAAAATCATATAATATTAAAAATCATAAAATAAATAATAAAAGAAGATAAACAATTATAAATATCAATAAAACTAAAAATTAAACTAAAGAAAGACTCAAAATTTTTGTACCAATTCCAAAACATGAATCATCATTTGCAGTGTGTAACTAAAATCTGATCGTATGTTACACCATCAGAATAAAGTTGATAAAACCAAAATAATTAGATAAATGACGTATAGGAGATCGTTTAGTGATATTCAAGTTCTTAGCGTTGATCCATAGCGTTTATTAATATATTACATCTGTCAGATAGTGTACACGATAAATTCTTCGAGCCTCGTATTCTTACAACGGCCATCCTTTAGATTCTAAAAAGAAACAGTGGTGCCTTCTAGAATTGGACGTAGTACATATAAAAGTTTAGGATTGAAAATCTCCCGACTTAATCATAGACTATTGATGTTTGTGTTTGTGTTCGTGTTTGTGTATGCACTGTTGTAATATTACACGATTTAATTAAACAATGGAGATACGCTATTAACAGTGTATGTCAATTCACACAGGATCTCACAAAAAAAAATGAATGCAAATGATTTCACTTCGCTTGTAGAATTGTGTGAAAGCAACGAAGGACGTTTTTCAGTTTTTAATGAAAGGGGACGAAAAATATTGTCAAAACAATTTTATATTGTCAAAATAATTATATATTGTCAATATAATTTTAGTAAGAATTTTTTTCCGACGTCCTTCGATGCCCACCTGGCAAAGGAATAAAAACGATTTCGCCACTTGGTTTCATTTTCATATATACTTAATTATACGATTTTTTACAAGGCATGCAAACAAACACTCGCACTTCAATTTTTTTGTCACTTTCGCATTCGTTTAGAACACATAATGTCTGGTCTTAAAAGTCTACGCTCGTCTACACGGAAGCTCGATGAAAAATTCTTATTCGATATTTACAGTGTCGATTGCTTCACTCATCAGAAACGACAATAAAACCTAGTTTCACTAGCGTTTCACTTTCATCAAATACAGTGATTAGAATTATGGGAAAAAATATGATTTTATCTTGTCAGTTATGGTTTTTGTAGAAACTTTTGCCTTACTTCTGAAAGTACATCGATATTTTAATAAGACTGCTGCTTCGAGCAAAATTTATCGATTGAGATGTTGAAAAAATTATGAGAAAACAGAGAAGGAGAGAGTGGAGGAGAGATAAGAGAGAGAAAGAGAGATCCGGAGTAGAAGCATATTTACATTAACATATTTAGTGAAAATCACAGATCTTATAGTTCTGACTCTTGATTAAGTATGAATCTCTTAAGTTTTTAAGTTTAATTTTATCGTGTGATAAAATGATTGAGAAAATTGTTTAAAAAAGTGCTGGGAAATTAAATTTCGTGTAATTCCCCTAATATAGACCTCTTATTATAACATAACAATCAATCAAATTGACGTAATTTGGTAACAATCAATCAAATTGACGTAATTGGTAAACATTTTCCTTTTTCGTTTCATTAGAACAATGAATTGTGCGCACAGGTTTCAAATTTCAATTTCATTTCCCAAAATGTTCAATACCGAAGTTGTATGAGTTTCAGAGTGATTTTCTTCATTTATTTTTCATTATTTACGTTTTTCATTGGTATTTTGTCTAATAAATGACGTTTTAAACGGTCACAGCCCAACTTCGATATATTTATGTAAATAAGTTTATTTTACACGCATTGATGATTTTTTCAAGAATTCGCTTTTTTCATCACTTTATAATTATAATTATAATATAATTATAATTATAATTAGAACACAATATTAAATTATACAGATAAAATTGAGCTTCTTCAAAAATTAGTATCAGCGAATGATAAAAAATCATCAATGGGTAAAAAGATAACTTAATCTAATTATTTTTTATACTTCAATATTTTTATAATAAGAAAAGGTTCAGGTTTCTTCGCTTAATTAGGTAATTAAGGGCATGTGGTAATTACCGTAAGAGCAAATTCAGTTTCCGCAGTTTTAATCAATTAATATTTTTCGCTAAAACAAGGCGATTTACTTTTTGATGAAAACGGATCTGAATTACCTAATTTTAGCGAAAAATGTTTAAAATAAATAATAAATTTCGATATAAATTTGCGGAAACTGAAATTCATATGGTAAGGTAAGTACCACATTTAATTAAAACTTGGTTTAATTTATCATCACATAAAACTTTTGAAGTACGTAATTATTTTAATACTTCGAGAGAGAAAAAAGTACATGTACTTTAATAATACTCTACAGAATATTATTTGAATCAAGGCATTCTTTAAAAGAATATTAAAAAAATGTCTAAACAAATATCTAAAAAAAAATGTATAAATAAATGCCTGGATAGCATCCAAAATAGAACTCGACAATACACTAAATTACAGACTTAATTTCACTAAATGTCTCTAATTAAACATAAAAGGCACATTAAAAAAAAAAAAAAAGAAAATAGGATACAAAAGACATAAAACCACGAAATTCTTTCTGGACAATATCTCAAATGATGAATGGTTAAAAAAGGAACTATTACACTAATACGAGTGAATTCCCTCCCGGCTATCCTCCCATCATGACTGAAACATTACCCTTTGGACATGTTGTCATTTCCCCAGGAAAATACATACATCACATGATAAAAATATCAAAGACTCGATCCAAGAGCAGATTTTTCACTTATGATTTAAAGAAGGGTTTTCATAAAGCTTTAATTCCAAAGAGATTGGCCATGATCCAAATAGTACCCTGTGGCGTAAATTTCTCTATTGCTGATTCGCTCTTTAAAGAAGAGCTACCGACATGATTTTCTCATCATACTGATTTCTTATCCACAAAAACTAAAAAAATAATTGCTTTTCATTTGGCACAGACCCTAAACTCGCGTCTTTCACCCTTACTTTGACATTGGCTAGACGGGCAAGTTACAATTGAACTGAGATCGCGAAAATTGAATGGGTTGTTGGATATGTGCATGTTTCATACGCGTATGCGTGAGAAGAGTATCGCTGCGCGTGTAAACGGCGGGACAGAGTGGACAGGCGTATTTTCCGGGAAAATGCACATAATAATGATTTCTCACATTGGTAACCACCTTACCACACAAAGAACACCGCCTCCTCTCGTCCGAGTTACTCTGTCTCTCAAAAATCTGAGAAATCCGCCAATTTTTCAGGTCTGTAACAACAGAAACCACACAAAAATCAAGATGGACTTACTTTGATAAACAGTAAGTCCGGTTTGGCGATTAATATGGGTGTCGTGCGTGCGGCTATCCGCGTGACCCTATCTTCCAGAATTTGCATTAATTATTGAATTATTATTGAATATAACGTCATTTTTTGAATATAACGTCATAGAACAAGATTTTGTATGTTGCTATATTGATCCACAGTTTGCGCAGGGAGAAAACGACGATCCACAAACGAATCTCGAACTATCTCTTTAAGTACGATAAGGTCGCTTTTATAAACCTTTTTTTCTTTTTTTTTTTTTTAATTTCTGCTAGAGTAGTAATACGAACTCAGCAAAAGCGTGATAATTTTATAAGGCAGGAGTGATGAGTAATACAATAAGGGCTCTTTCATCGCTCTACCTTCCAGACTCAATTAGTTCTAAGTAAAAATACTAATATCGACATCTAATTTCCAATTTAATGTTAATTCATCTAAATTATCAGGAGGTCGCGTCATTAAACTGGAGAAAGTATATAAAACCCGGAAAACTAGAAAAAAAACTATAAAAGAAAAGAAAAACTAGAAAAAAAGAAAAGCAGTCTCATCTTTATTCATTGTCAGCAGAAATTCTATATATCTATTCATATCTGGTCAGAACAAAGATGTTACTATAAATTTCACTTCGAGAATAGAGACCACACTGAGATTTGCCGGGGGAAAAACAATAATCTCGGAAAGTTTCGACGCTGATCGCCTTGGGGAATTTGGATGTTACGATTAGAAAATAAATGTGATGAAAAATCGGTGTAATAGAAAATCTGTAGTGGAAAACCTGAACTTTATATAAAACAGCAGAATTTTCTGATTTTCGTGTAATCTGCGACATCTACATTTTTCGACAACTAAATATTGAGTAAATATTGAGTAAACATTGAGAAATAAATGATGAAACTTGAAAATTTGAGTTCAACTCAAGAGTCACACTTCGCCAGGAGAATTTGTACATTTTTTCAAATGTGATTGGATTGAAGAAGCCTTTGAATTCCGCCAAGAAAAACTTTCCTAGGTAATTAAAACTTGTGGAATCATTGCACGCGAGAAAACTTCCTAATACTCGCCGAGACGCCTTTAAGATGAAAAAGTTTCTAAGTGAACTTGGAACTTCTTGGTACATTGCAAAGATTATTCATTAAGTGACTGAAGACAATTTTTTCTACATCTCTAGATTTATATAAAAGAAATGTCCGCAATCTTCTTCAATTTAATAATGAGCCTTTCATCAGACTCAAGAGAATTCAAGATATTTTCAAGATTTAGACCCAGAAAAATATATTTTTGATGAAACGTTACTTAAAAATGAACAAGAAATTAATTACAACAAGAAATTGGACTGTTTTCATTTGACAAGAGGGGCGTTCTCCGGTTAAACTTGACTCCCTAGGTCGATCGATCCTGGCGTGAAATATGGTAGCATTGAAGCAGGTCGCGTTGCCACTTGTTGCAGGGCAATTTTTGCAACTTCTGAAAGCGCTTGCGCTCAGAGCTTGCGATGATACGAAGGGAGAGCGAAGATTCAAGAAGCAGCAAAGATTTCGCAACACAACAATTTCTACTGTAAAAATACATTTCAAAAAATAAAAAAAAAGCAACAATCTCATCTTTCTTTCAGTTTACGATTTTTTAAGCACCTCTCTCTTTCTCTCTCTTTAAACAAACCAGACATATCTCACGAAAAATATTTTACACCTAATCAGTAGAAGAAGTGATCTGGAAAAGAAAGCGAAGGCCATTCGGTTAACACACAATTATGTTTAATCAAAAAATTAGTACGAAATACATTAAATGCACATATGATTAATTCTTGCGATCATTTTTTTGTTGTTTTGTTTAAAACCTTCATCATCCGCATATAATATCTACATTAGAATTAAAGAGACACGTCTACAATAATAATAATTAATAATAATAATAATAATAATAATAATAATAATAATAATAGTAATCATAATAATGATAATAACGATAATCATAAGAATAATATATAATATATATATA
>UCOK01019638.1:2557-54568 GCA_900474325.1 Synergus umbraculus | reverse complement strand
AAATAATTTTGCAAAAGAGTTTTAAGGGATTTCAGAATAATTAGTGGAATTTTAAAGGAATTTAATGGATTTTGAATGTTGTAAAATTTGTCGGGTAATTTTATTCAGGGATTTCAAACGATTTTTATGCCTCAAAAGATTTCGTAGAATTAAAAGAATTTTAAAAGTTATTGTCAAATTTTTAGGGATTTCAAGAGGTTTTTCTGATTTGTAAAAGATTTTGAGGATTTTTAAGGATTTCGTGAAATCTTAAGGGATTTTAAAGCATTTTAAAAGAATTTAAGAGTTTTTGATAAGTTTTATTAAAAATTTTAAAGGTTTTCATGGTATTTTGTAAGATTTTCTAATAATTTTAAGGAATTTCGAGATATTTTTCTGATTATTAAAAAATTTTGTAGAATTTTTTAGGACATCGTGAAAGTTTTTGAGGATTTCTAAGAATTGTTAGTTATTTTCACCAATTTTAACGAATTTCAAGAGGTTTCTATAAGAATATTTTAAAAGATTTTAACGAATTTTGAAGTTGTTTGTAAAATTTAAAGAAAGCATCAAATTAACATGTGCGTTATTATTTTGTTTTCCTTGATACAATTTCAAGTGATTTAAAAGCCAATCAGGTTAGCAACAACAATGTATGCGAGATTTTCGAGACATTTCGTGACACCACTTTTTTAAGATAGGATAATATATATATATTTTTTTTTTTCATGAAGAATGACTATTGGGGCTTGACTACTGGGGCCGGATGTGTCCCTTGTGAATGTGACTCCACAGGATCTGTAAAGTCCTCCTGTGATGATAAATCAGGACAATGTTATTGCAAACCTGGTGTAGGAGGTCCCCTGTGTGACAATTGCTTGCCCGGTTTCTACGGATTTTCCGAAAACGGTTGCCTCGGTAAGCAAGAGACTTCATTAATATCAGTCAAAAAAAAAATAAATAAAAAAAAAAATTAGCAAACCTTCTAAATTAGTCTTGGAGAAGATGGAATCAACTTAAAGGACACTTTATCATTCAAGTTCGCTCCATGCCCTTTTGTCTCAAATATCTCTGCATGCTAAATGTCCTTATCCTTATCCTCAATCTAGACCCCCTGGATGCTGAAGAAATTGCCTCTCTCCCTTTACCTTTATTGTGCACTAAAAAAATTTTTATTTTATTTTTACTTATCTCTTATCAACTTTTGATGAGGCTTTTATACTCTGTAAAAGGAATTCTATTCTTAGCTCCATTCAGTGTCATTTGAGGCATTTTGTGTTGCAAGAGTAGAAGAGGCTGTGTTCTGATTGCAAATTTTTGTTAAAGTGAATAGGGTGAGGGATGAGTAGGCGAAAAGGGGAGGGGGGGAGAGATTATGAGGGGAGGGGCGTAAGGGAAGAGTGGGCAGGGGAGATAAGGAGAGGGGAATACGTGGAAGGGGGTAGGAATGTGTATAGGTCATAAGGGGAGGGGAATATGGAGATGGGGTGGGTAGATAAGATAAGGGGAGGGGTATATGGAAATGGGGCAAGTGATAGGGGCACGAGAAAAACGATGAGGGGGATTCTGTGGAGGGGGGCTATACTGAATTAAAGGGGAGGGGTAGAGAGGATGAGGGGAGGGGCGGAGGGGAAGGAGTTGATAGAAGTGATAAGGGGAGGGAAATAGCTGCACCTATTTCCTACCCTATCCTTCCATGGAAGGGAGTAGGGCAGGGTAGAGCAGATAAGGGGGGGAATACGGGGAAGAGGTAGGTATGTTTAGAGGTGATAAGGGGAGGGGAATATGGAGAAGGGGCGGGGGTGGGTAAAGGAGATAAGGGAAGGGGTATAGGGAAATGGGGAAAGTGATAGGGGCACGAGAAAAGCGATGAGGGGGATTCTGTGGAGGGGGGCTATACTGAATTAAAGAGGAGTGGCAGAGAGGATGAGGGGAGGGGCGGAGGGGAAGGAGTTGATAGAAGTGATAATGGGAGGGAAATAGCTGCACCTATTTCCTACCCTATCCTTCCATGGAAGGGAGTAGGGTAGGGTGGAGCAGATAAGGGGAGGGGAATACGGGGAAGGGGTAGGGATGTGTAGAGGTGATAAGGGGAGGGGAATATGGGGAAGGGGCGGGGGGGGGTAAAGGAGATAAGGGAAGGGGTATAGGGAAATGGGGAAAGTGATAGGGGCACGAGAAAAGCGACGATAGGGATTATATGGAGGGGGGATTATACGTAATTGAAGGGGAGGGGGCGAGAGGATGAGAGGAGCGGCGAGGGGGAAAGAGGGGGAAAGAGGGGGTAAAATTGATAAGGGGAAGGAAATATGAGCACATATTTCCTATCCTATCCTTCCATGTAAGGGAGTAGGGTTGGGTATAGGAGATAAGGGGAGGGGCATATGGTGAAGGGGGTAGGGATGGGTAGATGAGATAAAAGGAGTGGTATAGGGGGAAAGGGGAAAGTGAAAGGGACACCACAAAAGCGATAAGAGGAGTTCTGAGGAGAAAATGGTGGGATTTATATATTGCGAATAAAGGAGGGGGGCTTAGACAGAATTAAAGGGGAGGGGGGAACAACTGGTCACATAAACAATTGAAGGCATAAAAAATTGGATGTGTATAAATTTGGTTGCATAAAAAATTGAATACATAAATAATTGTGTACTGAGGAGATAAGAGTGGAGTCAGAAGGGGCTATATATTGAGATTAAGGGATGCGATGTGGTGAGGAGGGGGGAGGGGAAAGCGGTTCTAAGGGGACAATATTGAAACCTATGCAGTCAAATTAATAGCGAGTTCTATTAGGAGTATTAGGAAAAATTGGGTATTATAAGGTGGGAGTAATGGTTGTGGTTCTATATTTTAAATAATGGGTGGGTGGTGAGGGGGAGTGAAGGATGTGACCTTGTAGGAATACGTAAATGGGAGGGGGTGACGGGATCGAGGGGCTGAGAGGTTCTAGAGGACGGTATTATATGGTGGGAGTAATAGAGGTGGTTCTATACGTTTCTAATGGGTAGGGAATGAAGGGGAGTGAAGGATGTGACTCTTTAGGGATACGTAAAGGGGAGGGGGTGACGGGATCGAGGGGCTGAGAGATTCTAGAGGACGGTATTATATGGTGGGAGTAATAGAAGTGGTTGTTTACGTTTTTAATGGGTAGGGGATGAATGTGAGTGAAGGATATGACTTTATAGGGATACGTAAAGGGGTGGGGGTGACCGGATCGAGGGGCTGAGAGGTTCTGGAGAACGGAAAAATTGGGTATGATATGGTGGGAGTAATGGTGGTGGTTCTATATCGTTATTAATGGGAGGGGTTGAGAGGAAGTGAAGGTTGTGACCCTGTAGGGATACGTAAAGGGGAGGGGGGTAATTTCATAGATGGTATAAGAAGTTTTAAGGGGAGTTCAATAGTATAATCGAATTAAGGGAGGTGGACTTATACGATTTGATTAAAGAGGAGGGGCGAGGGAGAGCAATTACAGAAATGCGGTAAAGGGGAGGGGGCTATGTCGTTTAGGGGATAAAGGAGCGATAATTGGGGGCGAGATCATGTATTATACGCTGGAATTAAATGAGGTGACCCCATTGAAGTGATTAAGGAGGAGGGATGAGAGGGGGAGATTAGAACGACGAGAGAGGGGAACTAAGAGGTTCTAGGAGGAGGCAAGGGTGACTTTTAGATACTCGGAATAATGAGGAGTATGGACGATTGCCCTATAGGGATTAAGAGCGCGATACTGACCGTTGTAGGGGAGTTAACTATATACTATATAGAGGGAGGAGGGTAGGGGAGGGCCTGAGATTGAAAGAGAGTTCATGGGGCGGTGAGAGCCGAAGGAAGAGGTGGGGATGGGCCCATAGGGGAGGGGGAGATATATAAAGTCATAAGGTGCGTCAGAAAAAAATTGCCCTATAGGGATTAAGAGCGAGATACTGGCCGTTGTAGGGGAGTTGACTATATATGGTGGGTGGAGGGGCGAGAAGGGCATGTTTGATGAGAGGGGGAGGGGGTATTTTATAGTCATAAGGGGCGTCGGAAAAAAACTCCCTATAAAGATTAAGAGCGAGATACTGGTCGTTGTAGGAGAGGGGACTTTACATGGAGGGGTGGAGGAGTGACGAGGGCCTGTGGGTTGGGAAGGGGCTCGGAGGGGGGAGGGGGTGATGTAGAAAATCATAAGGGGCGTTGGAAAAAAATTGTCGTTAAAAGCAATTTGCCAGTATTGAAAGCATTAAAATTTGTAACAATTGGGAGCACTGAAGTTGAACCTATGAATAAAATGAATTTAAAAAAATTGTTATTTATATTACGAGACTCAGGCTTCATTTGAATTTACAGAATGTGAACCCTGCGATCGGCCAGGTCATATATGCGATCCCGGTACGGGACGTTGTGTTTGTCCGACGCTGACCTTTGGAGAACATTGCGATCGATGCAGACCAGGTTCCTATGATCTTCGGGCAGGTGTGGGCTGCAAGCCTTGTGCTTGCACGCCAGGTTCCTCCAGGTCACAGTGTTCACCGAACGGCCAGTGCCCCTGCAGGGACGGCTTCGACGGCCTCAGATGCGAACGATGCGCTGTGGGTTATTACGGATATCCTAGATGTCGTCCCTGCAACTGCAATCCTGATGGGACCCTGCCCTGTCCCACCGAGTCTGGATTGTGCGAGTGTGACGCTAATGGACAGTGTCCTTGCAAGGTCAGTTTATCTTTGATTGGATTTTTAGATATTTTGTAAATTTATAAATTTTATAAATATAATATAAAATTATATTATTAAATATAATTATAGTTTATATTTTGAATAAAATTTATAAAATTTGTATTGCAATTTAAATATTGCTAATTTTTTCAGGAAAATGCTGTTGGTCGCCGATGTGACGAATGTAGGGAAGGAACCTTTGGACTTTCGGAAGAAAATACGAAAGGGTGCACTGAGTGCTTCTGCTTTGGGAGATCGACACTCTGTCGACAAGCTGGCCTCAGTTGGGGGCAAAGACGACTCCAAAGGCCGAGAGTTTTATATATTAATGATACAGTCAACGATATTGTGGTACAATTATTTTTTTAGATTAATTTTATAATTTCTATTTTCTTTTCATTTTTTTATTAATTAATTAATTAATTAATTAATTAATTTTTTTATTACAGATTACTGGATATGGATCTTCATTCATTTTACCATCATTCTATAATGGGTTAAACAAAACAAACGGATTAACAGTAATTCCAGAAACAGAGGGGGACGTTACTTTCCCCTCAAATTTGCAACCTGAGTATCCACTTTACTGGCAGCTGCCAAAGTCATTTTTGGGTGATAAGGTAGTTGAAAATATAGGATATATCTGTTGTTTATCAACTATAATGAGGAAAATACCTACTATTAAACTGTTATTCAATTTATCAAAATTGAAATTGATTATTTATTCAAATATCAATTCTAGTGAGTTTTTATTATATTTAAATTTATTCTCTTTTAGGTTGTCTCCTACGGTGGTTTCCTCAGATTTACTACTGCAGTTTCCGACGATGGCTATCCACTGCCTTCAAGCCATCGCTATCCAATCGTTCAAATCCAAGGCAATCACAAAATCGTTCTTGAATATTATCTCCACCTCCCAGTCACTGATAACCACTACGAGATCCGGTACAATAAGAATTTTAGTAAAATCAGCTTTTTATATTTTAATTTTGTATTTTTAATTTTATTTTTTATATTTCGATTTCCAGGTTTCATGAATCTTTATGGCAGCTGCACAATCAGCCCGACTTCAAAGTGACTCGAGAAATGCTGATGGTCGCTCTCCAAAATTTGCAGCATATACTTCTAAAGGCTTCAGATTTTGCAGAATTTTCAATGGCAACGTAGGAATAACTTAATTTTATTTTTTTTTCCTTAAGGACGTTGGAGCCAAGTTCAGAAGTTCTAATATAAAAATTCGATTTCCTCATTTTACTCAACAAATACTAAATTTGGAATTTTTTCCCTTTCTATAATTAATCAACTTTTAATTAGAATTATGTGCACAGAGCGAAAAAATATTTAATTCAAAAATTAAAAAAAAAAAATGAAAATAGTCAATTTTGAAGTTAAATTTTGAATTCTTCGTTTTATGCCAAACTAAATATTTTTTCGCTCTGTACGCAGTCTTATATTTATAAAAAGATTAGCCCTACAGAGCGAAAAAATATTTATCTATAATTTTCGTTGAGAAAAATACAGAATTGAATTTTGAGCTTCTCTCTTGGGTCCAACGCCCTTAAATCAGAAAATTTGGTAATTGGACACAAAAGCACCTGATAAAAAAAAGAAAATTGATAAATTTGTAATTTGTAAGTAGATTTTGTGAGGATCAAAAATTGAAGGCATAAACAGTTGTGGCATATCACAATATGATGGGTGGATTCCAATTATGCATAATAACATTGTCTATTTCTTATCTAGCATGACATAAGCTCGCAATTCAGCCGGGAATTATTTTTGAGAAAAATATTTTCCGGTTCGATGACTGAAACTGATTATCCGTAACAGGTTGTTGCAAGCATCGATGGACGCCGCAGTGCTTACACCCACGCACTCCCCGCCTCTAGCGACAGGCATCGAGATCTGCGAGTGCCCTGCAGAGTACAACAGCACATCTTGCCAAGATCCCAGCATCGGTTTTTACAGGTGGCATGACAACACCACAACCGCCGTTTCAACTATCATCATCGACCTCGTGGGAACGGCGAGACGCTGCCAATGTAACGGCAGATCTGAAATTTGCGAGACTGAAAGTGGCCACTGTTTGGTTGGTGGCATTTTTTTTTTTTAACTTTAACTAGCAATTCACGTGGTGCCTGAACCAATTTTAAACTCAAGATAGTCCATCCAATTTTTTTAATCTTTTTTTTTAATCGATTTAAGGGTGTTGGACCCAAGTGCTAAGATTAAAATTCAATTCTCCGTTTTACTCAACGAAAATTGTAGATAAATTATTTTTCGCTCTGTAGCACTAATCTTTTTGCAAATATAAGACGGCGTACAGAGCGAAGAAATGGAAATCTGACTTAAAAATTCAAGATTTTGATTTTATTTAAAAAATATTTGAATTAGGTATTTTCTCGCTCTGTACGCATAATTTTAGTTAAAAGTTGATTAATTATACAGAGGGAAAAAATTCTAAATTTAATATTTGTTGAGTAATATGAAGAAATCGAATTTTTGGATTAGAATTTGGCTCCAACACCCTTAGGGTCTCAAAAATATGTGCAGAAATATTTTAAATCAATTCCACCGAGTCGGTTTTGAGAAAAGTGTTTTTTAAGAGTTAAAAATAAATATTTTCAAAAAATGTCATAAATTGATTTTTAAACCATAAAAAAAGCATTTTTCGCAAAATCGGCTCGCAAAATTGGTTCAGACTCACCGTGAATTATGATCTGAGTGCAATAATAATTTTTCGTTTTTGAACTTCTTTTATTAAAATGAATTAGAGGATTATAAAAAATTTTGAATCAAAGGATTTTAAACTTTTTAACGGATTTAAAAGTATGCGAAATAATTGAGAATTTTTAATTTTTGAAATATAAGGACTGGTAATTCTTGGTTCAATTTTAAGTTTCCCAATTAGTTTCATAATTTCATAAGATTCCTTAAAATCCTTTTAACATTCCAGAAAATGTAGTAAAATTTTTTTAATTTCGTCAAAATACTTGATGTTCCTTGATTTCCCATAAAATTTCACAAAATATCGTTAAATCTTTTAAAAATACTCAAAATCTCATGACATCTCCTTAAATATTTTAAAATTTCTAAAAATCCAAGAAAATTTTGTAAAATCTCTTAAATCTCTTAAAATTCTTGAAAATTCAATGAAATTACTTAATATCTTATAAAATATTGTAAAATCATTTAAAATTAATTAAAATCTCACAAAATAAATTCCACAAAATCACAATTACTTGCAATTGCACAAAATATCATTAAATCCTATGAATTATTTTAAATCCCATGAAAGCTCATGAAATTCAATTTAATTGTGTAAAATCAATTGATATTCTTGATAATTACTTAATTCTCATTAAATCCCTTAGAATACCTGAAAATCCAGTAAAATTTCGTAAAATCCGTTGAAATCCCTTAAAAATTCATAATTTATCTAAAATTTTACAAAATACCTCTAAATATTTTTAAATTACTTAAAATTGCTTAAAATATCGTTAAATCTTTTAAAAATACTCAAAATCTCATGACATCTCCTTAAATCTTTTAAAATTTCTAAAAATCCAAGGAAATTTCGTAAAATCTCTTAAATCTCTTAAAATTCCTGAAAATTCAATGAAATTACTTAATATCTCATACAATATAGTAAATTTTTTTTAAATGAATTTAAATCTCACAAAATAAATTCCATAAAATCCCTTAAAATTACTTACAAATTACTTAAAGTTGCACAAAATATTATTAAATCCTTTAAGTTATTCAAAATTTCATGAAAGCTCATGAAATTCAATTTAATTGTGTAAAATCAATTGATATTCTTGATAATTACTTAATTCTCATTAAATCCCTTAAAATACCTGAAAATCCAGTAAAATTTCGTAAAATCCGTTGAAATCCCTTAAAAATTCCTAATTTCCCTAAAATTTCACAAAATACCTCTAAATCCTTTAAAATTACTTAAAATTACTTAAAATACCGTTAAATCTTTTAAAATTACTCAAAATCGCAAGAACTCTCAATAATCGCTTAAAAGTCTTGAAAATCGGGTGACTTTTTTAAAAATTACTTAATATCCCATAAAATTTCTGAAAATTACTTAAAAACTCAAAAAATATCATCAAATTCTTTAGACTATAAAAAATTCTATGAAATGCTTTAAAATTTCTAAAAATCTAAATTTCCGTAAAATCCTTCTAAAAATTGAAGGATTTAAATTTAAAAAAAAAATAATTTCAAAACTATCAATTTTGACGTACAAAATTTATTAGAATAATTTTCTTTTCACAGAATTGCAGAGACAATACGGCTGGACCGAATTGTGAAATCTGTGCCGAAAGTTTTCATGGCAATCCGGATTTCGGAGGCTGCAAAGCTTGTCCCTGTCCTCAATACGATAAGAAATTCTCAACAGGCTGCAAAGTCCTTCCCGACAACGACGTTGTCTGTCGTTGCAAACTCGGTTAGAATTAAAAATTGTTAAAATTCGATTTCCTCATTTTACTCAACAAATACTGTAGATAAATATTTTTTCGCTCTGTAGCGCAATTAACTTTTTAAATATAAATATGCGTACAGAGCGAAAAAATACCTAGTTCAAATATTTGTTAAGTAATATGAGGAATTAAAAACCAAATTCTCAAATCCTTCAAAATTTTCTTTTCATTTAAAAATTTTTTATTTAAATTCAGGTTACACTGGGCCTCGATGTGAAAGATGTGCTTATGGCTTTTTTGGCTTTCCAAACATTCCTGGCGGAAGCTGCACACCCTGCAATTGTAATCCGGCCGGAAGTGCAAGCGACGAATGTGATCAGGAAACTGGACAATGTAATTGTAAACCAGGATCGACTGGAAGAGATTGTTCCGAGTGCACGGCCCCTCGTCACGTTTTTATTGACGATCTTTGCACCTGTAAGACTCAAAAATTAAAAAAAAAAGAATTATTTTATTTTTTAGCGTTTGTATTTAATTAAATTAATTATTAATTCAGCTGAAAACCTCTAAATATCTTCAATATTTATTATTCAGTATTTTCAATAATTTACTTTGTTCAAAACAGATTAGAATTTAGGTTGGCAGTACTGCTAATCTCATATTGACTGGTACCAACCTAAACCGTCAGCATTGCCAACCAAAAATTATCTGGGATTCCCCCGTTTATTAGAGTTATTGAGAATTTGTCTTAAATAAAATTCCTAAATTTTTTAAATTTATTTTTTAATTACTTTTTTGCAGCTTGTAATGACAATTGTACAGGAATTTTACTGGACGACATGGAGTGGATTTCGAATAAATTAGGCAGGGAAACAGCCCACATAGCGACTGGATATATTCCTCCTCCCTGGGAAGAACTTTTCAATATAGATGCAAATGTGACAATATTTTTAGACGAATTAAATCAGCGAAAGGAAATAAGGCAAAAACTACGAAAAGTTCCTTGGCACGATTTAAAAAAACGGAAGAAGGACTCTGAGGGTTATTTACATAATGTAAGTGGATTGGAATCTGAGATTGTTTATAAATATTCAATTACTGATGTTTATTTACTTTTATTGAGGGTGTTGGAGCCAATTGCTAACTATAAATTTCAATTTCCTCATTTTACAAAACAAATATTATAGGTAAATATTTTTTCGCTCTGTAGAGCTATTCATTTTTTAAATAAAAATATGCATACAGAGTGAAAAAATGTATAATTTTAATTCTTTTTTTATAAAATTAAATTTTTAGTTTAGAACTTTGACCCAAAATCCTTAATATTTATTTTAATTTATGAAATTGAACAGGCAATGGAATTGGAAAATCGAGCGAGGATGTTGAAGTCGAGAAGTGAAGATTTTCAGAATAATGTCTTTAGTTTAGGAGTAAATTTCGATGAGCTGAAAGAACAGATGCGAGGTACAATTTTATTATCTTCCATATAATTATATTTTGTCTCTAATAGTGTTTTATCTTTAATTCTTCACATTTTTTATTTTCAGACACGATTTCCCAATTAATTCGATATGGAAACGAGAACAAAAAGGTTGAATTGAAACAAGCCTTGCAGGAAGCAAAATTAATTCTAAATGGAATAAAAAACCTCGACCTTTCTGGCAGAACAAAAATTTTGGAAAATCTTATAGAGTAATTAATGTCTTCATTTTTATTAAGGGCTTTGGACCCAAGTGTTAGGCTCAAAATTCAATTCTCCATTTTACTTAACGAAAATTATAGATAAATATTTTTTCGCTCTGTACGCATAATTCTAATTAAAAATTGATTAATACTACAGAGGGAAAAAATTCCAAATTTAATATTTGTTGAGTAAAATGAGGAAATCGAATTTTTAGATTAGAACTTGGCCTCAACACACTTAAGGGTCTTAAAAAAAAGTTCTAATCTCAAAATTCGATTTCTTCATTTTACTTAATTAATATTATAATTATATACTTTTTCGTTTTGTAGTTTTTTTTCTTTTGTACTCATTTTATTAAATAAAATGGAGAGTTCGTACTTTGAAGTTAGAACTTGAACCCAAAACTATTTTTTTTCTTGTAGGGATTGTACCGAATATGTCGAATGGTCGAATTCTCTTCACGACTCGAGTGGAGATGTTGGAAAAGTGAAAGAAGAAGCTGAAAATTATTCTAAAAAACTGGACGATTTTGAATTGAAGATAGAAGAAACCATGGAGACTTTTTTCACTTACGATGGTCTTTACAGTGAAATAAATAGGACTTTAGGTGAAGCGGATTTTAATCGAAATCAAATAAAGAATTTGGATTCAGACATAACTGATTTGATCGACGAAGGCAATAATTTAGTCGAAGAGGCTCGTGGCTGTTTGCTCGATGCCCAAAATAATTTCCAGGTTCGTCAATCATGAATTAAAAATAATCTTTTTTTAAAAATGATCACAGAAAGATTTAAAAAAATTTTAATTTTTACTCAGGATTTTCCGGAGGAGCAAAACAGACTGCATTATTTAACAGAAAATCTAAAAATGAAGGAGGAAATTCTTTATGGATTAAATCTGGAGTATGAGCAAAAATATGTTATTCCAGCTGTGGATCATGCGAGAAATCTTTCCGATTATGTAGATCGTTACGTCGGGTAATAATAAATTAATTAATCATTAATACCTAGTTAAGGGTTGGACCAAGTGCTAAGATCAAAATTCAATTTTCCATTTTACTCAACGAAAATTATAGATAAATATTTTTTCGCTCTGTACGCATAATTCTAGTTAAAATTTGATTAATCCTACGTAGGGAAAAAATTCCAAATTTAGTATTTGTTGAGAAAAATGAAGAAATCGAATTTTTAGATTAGAACTTTACTCCAACACCCTTAAAGGATTTTACGATAATAAATAGATAATAAAATAATAAAAGTAGTATATTAACTTTTGCTTTAAATTTTTCCTTCGACATTTCTGTCGAGAACAGTCTTTTTTCAGAAACTCGAAACCAGGCAGCGAATCCTTTGAAGGCAAGTCAGGCCTACAAAAATATTTTTGATAGTCTGCAAAATGCCGAAATTGCAGCTCGAGAGACGAACGAAATCGCCGACGACGTTTACGAAACGGTAAATCTGCAAATAAATTATAAATTAATTTTTTTTTAATTAATTATGAGGTGCTGATTCATAAAATATTTTTTTTTATAAAGGTCTATCCAGGTGGACCACAAACGAAATCCCTGCTCGATACGACACGAGAAATGATGGAGAAGTCTACGAAACAATTGAATAAAGTAAAAGAATATGAAATTCCTTTGTCAAAATCGAGAAAAAAAGTAGAAATGCAAAAACAGTCTGTTGCGGATTTAAAAAATTCTTTAAATAATACAGGAAACAAAGATAATGAAATAAATATTAGGCTTCGTGAATTCCACAGTGAAAGTAAAACATGTAAATATATTTTATTATTTAATTATCTATGTGAATCGAAATTTAAGGGCGTTGGACCCAAATGTTAAGCTCAAAATTCTATTCTCCATTTTACTCAAAGAAAATTATAGATAAATATTTTTTTCATAAATCAAAGAATTCAAAATCTGACTTCAAAATTCAATATTTTCAATAATTTCAAATTATTTTAATTTAAAAATATTTGAATTTAATATTTTTCGGCTCTGTGCACATAATTCTAGTTAAAACTTGATTAATTCTACAAAGGGACAAAATTCAAATTTTAATATTTGTTGAGTAAAATGAAGAAATCGAATTTTTAGCTTAGAACTTGACTCCAACACCCTTAATGATAATAAATTAATCAGATAATCCTGATCTTTTATTTTTTTTAGTGCACGAAAGTCTGCAGGCAGTTTTGGAAGATAATGAGGAAATCATGGAATCGATACAAGATTCGAAAAAATTAATTGATGATTATAAGGAAGGAATAGCGAATGGCCTAAAACCAAAATTGCAGGAATTAAAACGCGAGGGTGATTCGAAAATTAGTCTTGCTAGTGAACAATGTTAGTAAAATTAAATAAAATTACAAAAATGTTTCTTTCTTTATCAATTATAAAATATTTATTAAATTTATTTTGTTTTTTAGTAACGGAGGCACAAAATAATATCAAAAGGGCAGACGAGAAACTTTTAAGTTTAGCAAACGCTTCTGCGAAACGTCAAATGGAATTCGAAAAATGGAACGGAACCCTGGCAGAAAAATTGCAAAAGCTAAAAGACAAAATAATGGAGGCAAAAAATACCGCCGACGGGGTAAAAATCCCACATTAAAAATATTTTAAATAAATAATTTTTATAGGATTTATTACTAATGAAAATTGTTTTCAGATTCGAATATCCTTGAAATCTGTGGATGGCAAGAAATGTGTGAGATCTTACAGGCCAGGATCTTTACAACCTTCCTTAACAACAACAATCGTAATGACTTTTGCGGTTGCTCAGAATAAACGAGACGGTTCTCTATTTTATCTTCCAAGTGGAGTAAATGTAAGTTAAAAGAAATGATTTAATATATAATATTTAAATTAATATTTAATCCAACAATTTAATCTGAAAAATAATTTCAATTCAGGACGACTTTATGGCACTCGAAATGGTCGACAGAAAAATCAGATTCGTCTGGAATGTTGGGGGTGGAACAGGAGTCGTAACTCATCCAGAAATTCTTGAACATGGCGACTTTTCCGATGACGAATATTGGTATCGAATCGAAGCTGAAAGGTATTTAAATCAATTCAGAATAATCCAGAAGAAATTAAATTAAAACCGAGCTAAACTAATTTTTTTTTAAATTTCCAGAACAAGAAACGTTGGAAAATTGAGTGTTCGCAGACAGATATCAACATCAGGGGATTATCTTCCACAATTAAATTCCACGAACAAAGAATTTGGACGATTTGATGTCTCAGTTGTTGATAGAGTTTGGCTTGGAGGAATTCCAGAATCTCAAAGAAGACCGAGCGAATTAACAGCAACAAATGGACTTCCCGGTTGTGTTCACCAAGTTATTCTGGATGGAAAACCCATCGGACTTTGGAATTTTGTTTCAACTGCTCCTGACATGGCTTGCCAGGCTTGCGTTGAAGGGTAAGTCTATTTTTCTATCTTTTTTTCCATAGAAATCTACTGCGCAGCTCTAAACGCCATAGAAACCTACTGCGCAGCTCTAAGTTGCGTTAAAGTCTACTGCGTAGCCATAGATCTGCGCAGTAGATCTCCAAAGCATTTATAGCTGCGCAGTAGACTTTAACGCAACTTAGAGCTGCGCAGTAACTCTCACACCTCTTATAGAAGCTAACACTTAACAAAATGATAATTTACTGACTAATTATTAATTCTTTCAGAGTTGAGGACCCCCGAGACGACATTGCCTACAGTTTTAACGGAGAAGGCTACGCCGTCAGGAACAGAGTGACTTCTGGACCTTACAACAAATACACTTTTGGCATTTCTCTCAGTTTCAGAACGTTCGACGAAAACGCTCTTCTTTTCCTCGCCATCAATCCAAAGAATGTAAGCAACTTTTAGAGACAAATATCAATAAGTTATAAAAATAAATCAGGCTCTTAAAAATTTAATTTTTTTACAGAACCAACATGTGATGATATTCCTTCGAGAAGGTCGTGTCTTTTTGCACATTGGGTATGGAGGAAATATCAGCATCGAAATGTACTCGAGCTTAAAGTACAATACCGGAAATTGGACGAAAGTCGACGCCTTCAGACAGTACCAGTCTCGAAAAAATATCGAGAAGTGCAGTTTGAGTGTTGGTGGTGAAAATGACAAAAAAATTGGAGTCCCTACGCCTCAGCCGAAGAAGGAAGACATTCCTGATTTCGAAGAAGCGAAATATTATATTGGCGGAGTTCCACCAAGTTTTAGGAATGAGGATTTAATTCTTCCAAGACCGGTTTCCTTCCTCGGGTGCATGTCCAATATTATCGTCCAAGAGGGCTACGACCCCATGGCTGAAAAATATTATGGAATTGAACCCAGTTGTGGAAATAGAGTAGGTTTTTTAATTATTATAGATCTGATCATTTTAGTTTACTAACACAAGTAATTTTAATTTTAATTTCAATTTCAATTACAGCCTCTTCGCAAGGTCGGATTCTACGGTGACGGATATCTGGAACATTCAGCTATTACTCTCAAGAAGGTGTCTTCATCAATTAGTCTTTCGTTTAGAACACTGCAAAAGGAAGCAATGATCTTGTTGTCCACTTTCCAAGGTCAGGAAGAAAGGCTTTCTGGGTTACCAAAGACGCAAGCTGATGAGATGGTAAGTAACTTTCTGGGTAGATTTAAAGATTTCAAGATCATGATACCAATTCCTTATTAATTTGAAAAATTCCAGAAGGACAATTATTACTCTCTTGTCATCATCAACGGGCAAATCGAAGTTCGATTAAATGGCGGGAAAGGAGAACTGGTTCTTCGATCCAACGGAACCTACAATGATGGGAAATATCACTCAATCTTCATTAACAAGAAGAGGAAAGTTATAGAGTTACGAGTTGATGACACTTATCAGGGCAGTGGAAACCTTCCAGTGGCAACTGCGATCAAAGCTCCAGATTCAAATGGCGGATTATACTTCGGAGGTCTGCCAGCTTTGATAAACGACACGAAGATGGTTTCTACTGCTGTTCCTCTTTATGGGTCGATCAGAGACGTTATGATCAATGATGAGTAAGTTTCCCTTCTATATTGCTTCATCAAACAACTTTCCAAATCTAAACTCACACCTTTTCCGTTTCAGGATTCTGAAGTTCGAAGAAGCGACATCCTTCGACCACGCGCAGATTGGAAGATCAGGTCCGAACATGGGAAAAGATCCTCCGACCTATATATCTTCCGCATCTCTTTCCCGGGGGATGTCGACCCAACCAGAGGGTTGCCAAAAGGTCCCGTATTATTCCCTCGAACCCGGGGCGCTCAAGTTCGGAGACAAGCCTCACAGCCACACTCAATTCTACATCGCAATCAAGAAATTCTGGGAGAAGAAATACGCTATTGAGTTTGACTTCAGGACCTACTACCCGAACGGAATTCTATTCATAACTCCTGTAAGTTCCAGATCAAATAATTTTATCGAGACTGATGAGATTTTATCACCCCTAGAGACTTTCAAGATTTTTCGATCCTAATTATGATTGTATTTTCCAGGGAATAAAACAGAAGCCCTACTTCTTGGTGGTTCTTCGAGACGGTCAGCTAGCGCTCCAAATAAAGACTCGCCGGAAGAAGGAGCTTTTGTTCCAATCTCCTTACAACGACGGCAACTGGCACCATGTTGTGATCCGACACGAGGAGCGAAAGCTAACTTTAGTCGTTGATTCGCAAACGCCGAAGACGATGAAGATCCCCAAGAAGATCGGCCTTGCTTCGATGATGTACATCGGAGGTCTTCCGGAAAGTGGAACTCCTCTTCCCGAACAAGCGGTCGTCAAGCTCGAGACGCTAAAGGGGTGTATTCGAGGTTTAAGGCTCAATGGCAACATCTTTGACATGGTTGGCCCAACAAGCAGGGCCTACAACGTGGGCCAGTGCTTCCCGAGTGTTGAAAGTGGAGCCTACTTCCAGGACGAGGCTTACGCTATCTACAGTAAGAAATTCTCCCATCTGTCGAGGGTTTTGGTTGCTTTACTTATCTAATCTCTTTACGACGGGTAGCCGGACGTGGATAAGAGAGCTGGAGCTTTAGTCGTTGAAAGTAGACGATCCACGAGATTACAGAGATTAGCCGGTCCAGGGTGTTAGAGCTAGCTTGGGTGAAGGGCCTAGCGGTATACCAGCCAGGCCCAGCCTTCCCTCAATGCTCTCAGATCAAGCTAGAAATTTACCCCCTCCACATCCACTTTTTGCTAAAAAAAATAGTAGATGTGGAGGGGGCAAATTTCTAGCTTGATCTGCCTTTCCTGAACAATCTGACGATTTCTCTTCGTGCTCGTCTTTTTATCTCCGGCGGGCTTCGTGGAGTCGCGTGGTGGGGGCAGAACTGCATGGAGAGAGATGCGCGAGAAGCGTTTTCTCGATCTCCGCGCTTGTCCACGCCCCCACTCCGCTACACTCGCGGTGTAAGTGGAAAGGGTCTTAGCCGCGCCGTAGTCAGATGAAAGTCCGAGTATTTTAAAGCGACGATTTTTTCCCTTATGCTATTTTATTTCTATTCTTAGTCTATATAGTATAATTTATTTAAGTTTGTTTCCGAGATAGATATAAATATATACTTCTTTCGATCCTTTTTTTCAGAGAGGGAATTTGAGTTGAGCGCAGTTTTAGAACTTCAACTAGAGTTCAAGACCTCCGAGCAGTCTGGAGTTCTTCTTTCGATAACAGCGCCAAGTGGATCTCCTTCCATGAGTCTGGAATTGAATAATGGAAAAGTGGTCATGTCCGCTGATTTGGGAGACAATAATCCTTTGTATGTGGAACAACGTTTTCCAAGTCATTACACCATCTGCGATAATAGGTGGCATAAAATTCAAGCGATTTATAATGATGAGGAACTGGCACTCAAGGTTGATGACTTGGATCAGAAATACGGGCTTCCGGCCAATGTCAATTATCATTTTATGGATGAAACGGAACCGAGTCCTCTATATATTGGTGGACTACCTGGTATGTTTGTCTATAAACAATGAGATAAAATTTTGAAGTTAGAATTTGAACGGACACCCTTTAGAATCATTTTTTTATATTTTTTTCAGGCTCAGCTTCTAAGGGAACCTTAATGACACGTGACCACTTCAATGGGTGCATAAGAAACGTCATGATTGGTGGAGAGAGAAGAGACTGGACTGACATGGCAGAATTACACAATATCCACCTCAGCTCGTGTCCAGTTCAGTGAAAAGGAAACAAGTTTTTCGAGGAATATGAAGTTTCCAAAGACTGCACTTCGATAGATGAAACTTTTATTTAAAAATAGTGCCATAAACACAGAAACGTCGGAAAAAAGCAGACGTGAGACTAAGCGAAGCCAAAAGATGCTAAATCATAATTTTCTTTTAATCAAAAAAATTGTCGAGTGGAGAAATCTACTTTTTAATGTTTTCTGTATCCAGAACTCTAAAAATTGTAATGAATGCGAGAGACTTTTTAATGAAAATTGATAAAGAAACAGATTATGTAATTAGCAAGGTCACTGCCATAAGTACATGTATATATATGATGTATGTGTATGCATGTATGTATATATTTATATTATACACATTACAATTAACCTTAATTTATAGTAAATGCATAATTCGTAGTCTATTGTTCATAAGCGAGAAGTTGTAAATCAGTATTTAATGTTGCTATTTATTCTTGATAACGTAATTTAATTGAATGAAAAGAGAAAACAATAGGATTTTAGGGAGAGACTATTATGTTTTGTACTTTTTATAATAACGTAGGAGTATCGTTACTTGCATAATAGCGATTATCGAGAAAATTTATGGTATATATAGACTAAATTAATTATTTAGCTCTTTCAATTAGTCAACTGTTTAAAAATTATTTTTCGAATAAAATAGCCTTGATCGAGACGTCAAGAATGCTAATCGTTGAAAAAATGCATCACTGATAGAAATTATTTATTTCGCTATTACTGTATGTAATAAATAAAACATAAAGCTGAAAGAAGAATTGAATTATTTATATTTTTTTATTTTTCAGCCTGAACCGCAATACCCAATCCTACACGGAGAGAAATAAGAAGGTTTGAATCGATGGAAATATCCCACTGTTTAAAACCTATATTTTATTCAACTCTTAAGGGCATGTAAGACTTACCCGATCCCTACCTTACCGACATTTTTTGTCTTCAACGCTACGTCTACATTTATTGAGATATCAAATTGAAAATTTCTAAAATTAAAGAAAATATGCTAAGGTATGTTTATCTGGTCTTAAATTTTTGTAAAAATAAAAAAATAATTTTTCAAAAAACTTTTTTTTTTACAAATGTCAATATTTAAGACCAGATAAACGTACCTTAGTGCTTTAACTTCAATTTCAGAAATTTTCAATTTGATATCTCAATAAATGTAGACGTAGTGTTGCAGACAAAAAAATGTCGGTAAGGTAGATCTAAAAGGAGAGCATTTTCATTGAACTGGTTATAGGTGCCGGCAACACTAGTGGAAGAAATAGGAATAGGAGTTTAAAAAAATTTGCAATGATATAACAGTAAATAAATTTTTTATTGAACAACAGATATAATAAAAAAAACCTTCATTCTCATTGCACTAAGGCTGTACATAAGTGCTTAACTATAAGACATGAAGATTCGAAGTCATTTAAAATGGCAGTAATGGGCTGGCAAAGTATTTGTAGTCAATTCAACCAAAATTTCGTTTGTGATGAAATTAACAAACTTCTAATTTTACAAATACATACAGTAAAAATTAAGATACATAGTAATTATAAGAAGTGTATTTCTTTAAAAGGTCATTAAATGTATAACTACAAAAAATTCTTTAGCATTAAAATAAAAAATACGCTTTTAAAGAAATTCACTTATTCTTTGACATATTGTAACATAAAAATTTACATTCACCTATTTACACAAATTTACAAATGTACAGAAATATGATTTCAATAGCCAGCACATGTTTTATATTTCTTAATTTCGAGGTATCGCTGAGAATGAGAACAACTTGTCCTCAAAAGGAAAAGTATTGTATTGTTAAATTTTTATTACAAAAATTAAAACTTAAGTTATATGAACATATAACTTAAGTTAAGATGAGAAGTGAAAATTGAAATAAAATTCTTCTAAAAGGTTTTTATAGAAGACCAAATCGTAATCACATGAAAGATTCGGGGAAAGAGAATACTTTGGGATTTTTCTCCAGCAAAAGCATCTCTTATCATTAATTTTTTTTAAGCAGTAAGAAGTAATGAAAGTTAAAAAGTGAATTACATGATAAAATTTCAAAATAATTTTTCGAAGACCAAATCGTAGCTCTATGAAAGGTAAATTTAAACCTAGTTCTGCACGTGGAACATGATTGTACCACAAACTAGTAACATCTCTCGAAAAAGCGATGCGGAGTTCAAATCGTAACCAAATGTAGGGTAATTAAATGAATTATTAGATAAATAAAAAATTTTTTTTATCGGACCAAATCGTAACTTCATGAAAGGTAAATGAGATTAATTATAATAGGAAATATTAGTGAAGGAAACATTTTTTTTGTGGACCAAATCGTAATCATATGAAGAGTAATCAGAGACTCGTTTTATAAAGTCAAATTTCCTTTTTGGAAGTCAAAGTAAGTGATAAGTTAAACTTAAAAGGTAATTAAATGAAATTTTGACATCTAATAGTCATAAGAGTAAAATTTTTTGATATAGACCAAATCGTAGTTTAATGAAGAGTAAAGTATTAAGTAAAAAAGTTCGTCAATTTTTAGTAAAGTTAAAATTATGAGTTAATATTTTCAACTTTAAAAATGTTATAATATAGACCAAAACGTAGTTGCATGAAAGGATGTTTTTTTTTACCAGAACGTAGCTTCATGGAGAAGTTAAAATGGACAAAAAGTGTGTAAAAAAACAAAAGGACTTAGTGTAACCCAGGAAAACATGATTGAATATATGTAGCAGTTAAAGTTCCTTTTTAAGGAACAAAAGATAATGGTAATAAAAAAGGTATTTTTTATTAGACCAAAACGTAGCTTCATGAAAGGGAAATAGTGAGTAAGTTTCTTTTGAAGAAACAATACTATGAGTCCGAGTTCTCCCGGATACTTTTTTAGAAATTAGCAGTTGGAATAATTATTAAATTTAAAATCTGAGAGGGACTAAAAATATTTGCGGAAGATATACATTCAATTAGAGGAGTTTTCTACATGAGAAGGAAGTAGTGATATTGTTAATGAACAAATGTTTTTAATTAGACCAAAACGTAGCTTCATGAAAGGTGAATAATGATTAAGTTTCTTGTGAAGAAACACTATTAAGTCAGAGTTCTCCCGGATATTTTTTTGACTTTAGCAGTTGGTACAATTATTAAATTTAAAATTTGAGAAAAATTCAATACTTTCTTGACTTGACTGATACTTCGATGTGACCCTATATGGGTCCCACCCTCCTTCATTTTAGTTATGACGCTTAGAGCGAATGAAAGTTATTAATTAATTGAAGGGTTTAGTTCCCTTCTTTTTTAAATTTCTCATTCACAGCGATATTTCGATTTTTAAAAACCTTCAGTCTATATAATTAAAAAATATATACGCTTATTTACAAATGTTACCAATGTCTTACAAATAAAAAACAAAAATACCTGAGGTATAAATCACAGCTTATGTTTTGCTTAGACTGCAGTCATTTTATCGAAACAACACAATGTTGTTCCACAAAGGATCAGAAACATTCCCATGTAGGTATCTGAAAAGAAATTAGAAAGTGTTAAATTTCGAACAAAAACATGTATACGTAGCAAAAGCGTATGAGAAAGAGCAAAGAATCTTACTTCTATGAATTTTAGATTCGCCCAAAATCCTTCCGGTGATTGCAGTGACAAGGAAAGTCAGAGAATTTGCAACCGGAACAGCCAGGGATAAATCCGTTGACTGAAGAGTGAAGTAGTAGAGCACAGAACCGCATTGGTTTATCAGAAAGGGTCCCATATACTGGAAATGAAATCGTCAGTAAGTTTTCGATGAATCAATTTTAAATTAAATATTGAAGAAAACGAAATTTCAATTATAAATACGGTACCTTGTAGTTCGTGAAAAGAAATCTTATTTCTCTCATGAGCTGCATAAAGCCTGAAGTTGCTTTAACTTTCTCGATTCCAACCGCTCCTTTTTTCATGAAAGGGTTGGTGGCGCCCCAAAAAATAGAAACGAGAACCAGAAGTAGGATGGATTCTGTAAAAAAAAAAAAAAAAGAAAAATGTTATCAATTTAGAGTAACGATGTTAATAATTGTTAACATTTAATTTTAAGTATAATATTGATAATTTATATAAATATAATATTAATAATCTTTAATATATAATATTTTTAAAAGTTATAGTTTTCGAGAATAAATTCTGTATTAAGAGCTTGAGTTCAAACTATTTATAAATAAGAAAAATTAGCCCGGAGTAAAACATTGGAGTTGAATGCAAATATTTCAGGTAAAAGGTAGGATCTCTCAAATTTTCACAATATCAGGTAGAAAATATTTAGCCCTGGATTTTATTCATTGCAGGATGAGTAATGCTTTCATACCTGGGCTTGTAAACGGAAAATTTCATAAGATGAAAAGAGATTTAGAATAACTTTTCTCTTTCATTCATACGGGATTATCCGTTCAGAAAAAAATTTTTAAATTAATAGGAAATTTACTATTAAAAAATTAACAGTTTATTTACAAATTTATAATCTCTTAATTTGCTTCTACAATTGAAGAAATATTAAAGGCATGTGATACTTTACATTAAGAGCAAATAAGTTATATTAATTATACATTCATAATAATGAATATTTTTATTAAATAAGAGTCAATAAATTTTCTTCTATGTGAGACAAAGGATTATTGACTGTTATTAGCTAAAATATTTATTATTATGAATGTGTTGATATAAATAATTTGCTCTTATAGTAAAGTATCTGATGACCTTAAGAAAAACCGTTAAAATTTGAAAAAAAAGTTAATTAATATAATTTTATGAAATTTCTACTATTCTTATGAATTACATGGTAAATTATTATTAACTAAATTCAAAGAGTTCTTTTTCCTCATGCGCACTTAGCGTGGCGTCCTTTTCGAAATAACTTAAAAATGTAAATTATGCGAAATTCCTGAAATTTAAAACGAGCGTTACAGTACAAAATAAAATTTACTTTCGCTGTAAAAAAAATCGATAATGCAAACGTATATGAAACAGAAAAAAAACTTACCCATTGTTAGCGTCATTTTGAATTTTCAAGCGTCGAATTTCCAGAAATCTTGGCTTCCTTCAACTCGGGAAAAAATCGTTGCTTCCGAAACTTTGACGCGTTAGAATATAAAACAAAGACAAACTTTCTACCGCACTGAGAGAAGAAGCGTCCATTATTTTTCGGAAATTACGTTTCAAAAAGTAAAAATATTCGTTAGGAAATAATCTCTGGCTTATATTCAGATAATTCGCGTCCTGTATTTATGAAAATGAAGCAGGATTTCAGAGATTCAAGCGGATTTCGAACCGTTTAAGTACAAAATGAAACTGACCGGTAATACTTGAGAAAGGACTAGAAATAAACGTTACTCTACCATCCACGCCCAACCGACGCTTGAAGTAAAGTGAAGATGGAGAAGAGAAACTGCCAGAAACTAAAAAGACTGCAGCGCCATCAGCAGGAAGAAACTGGAACCCTATTTTTCTCTATTTTAATAAAATTTCGGTAGATTTAAGTGATAGAAAAACAATTTTTTATAATAAAAAGATGTAATTAAGAATAAATAATCTTCAATAAAGGCTAATTGTGTCCTAGAACGTCTAGAAAATAGTCTGAACAATAAATAAAATGCGAGGGAATTTGGTGGACCAATTACAAGCTTCGGGAGGGGTAAGAACTAAAATGGCGAGTTTTGGCGCTGAAATTTAAAAAAGAATAACTAATTTAATAGTTTTTATTTAGAAAAAAGAATTTATCATAGAATTTTAGCAATATTTATTAACAATTAAGGGAATTTCGACATTTTTTTCTTTATTAAACATCAAAATAGAGTCTATTCCTTAATAAATGATTGATTTCTAAACTAGAATTTGAAAATCGCGCGAAATTGATTCGAGATTTCGATTTCTGTCAACTTGACAAGGTGGTCAGCTGTCAAAACAAGTTTTGACAGCGACACCGTTTGTTCTACTTCTCTCTCTTTTCTCACGTAAATATAACCTCTCTTCTTTTATGCTGCAAACTTCAAAATATTGTTTTAAACATTTTTTTGGTGCTACTTTATTTGTTTTTCGCGAAATTCTCAAGAGGAAAAAATGTTCGCCTTATTGGGCGAATTAAAATTGTGGACCTTGGATGAAGATATTAGTATTAAAAACACCGATTTTGGAGCATTTAGGTAATATATTTAATATAATATTATTATTTAACATTTTCGGTATTTTTAAAAAATTACGAGCCATTTTCACAACAATGAAGTTGTGTATTTGTTTATGTAAACCGTGCAATGTTTATTATATTTAAATTTTATTCTGGAGCAAGAAACAACCACTTGTGGAATGCGAGGATTATTTTTATTTATAATGATTTCTTTTTGAGATTAAGTATTTTTTAATAAAAATTCCCTATCATGTTATTTAATAATAAAATATTTTTCAGGTATTATGACAAACGAATCGATAATTTATATGAAGAAGGCAAACGCTCTTATTGCCAAAAACGAGGAATGGTTTACACTCCACAAAACAAAAAAGGAATCAAGCTCAAAGATTCTCTGAAATATTTGGAGGTAGAAATATTTAATAATTTAAGGGTTTTTGATCCAGGGTTGCAAAAATTATTAATTATCCAGTTTCAATTACTAATTACATAGAAGACAATGTAATTATCTTCAAAATAATTAATAATTACACAAGAAAATTGTAATTATAGTGTAATTAATTATAATATATAATTAATTAATACTGTATTTAATTATAATGTAATTACAATCTTTCTATGTAATTATTAATTCATCTAATAATGTAATTAAAAATGTAAATAATTAGTTGCAATCCTAGACTTCGATCCAAAGTCAAATTGAAAAATTCGCTTTCTTCATTTTACTTAAAAAAAATTATCATTAGAAATTTGTTCTCTATGTAATTGTACTTATTTTTCTAATACAAGTTTGTGTATAGAGCGAAAAAATGTCTTGTTTTCGTCGTTTTTGTAAAAAGAAATTATTGAATTTTGAGGTGATATTTCGAATTCGTTTTAAGCCAAACGTCTAAATATTGTTTCACTTTCTATTTTCAAAAAGAATGTCTACAGAACGAAAATATATCGATTTATATTATTTTTTCAGTAAAATGAAGAGATAGAATCTTCAGGTTGACACTTGGGATTAATTTTTTTTTAATTAAACATATTTTATTGCTATTTTCAATTTTAGGAGCAACTGAAAGATCATGCGACAATATATTGTCAATGGAACGATCACTGCACAGTCAGTTTAATGCTTGGATCTGGACTGCTTATTTATTTACAAATAGGCCTTCAATCGGGCGATATAGAAAAAATAGTTTTCGATAAGTATCTCGTTGGCAAAGTCTCCGATCACATTTCGGATGGTAAGTTCTTGAACTTTATTTAATAACTTTATTTAATAAAAGAAAAATTCATTTTTCTTATTAAAATTTGACTTATTAACAGAAAAATGTTCTTTTGCAGTTGTAATTACAAAAAACCACGTGGTTTGTACTTATAATGACAGTCAAATGACTCTGGTGCACTTTACAAAATCGAAAAGGCATCTTTTCGACAAAATCAGTCGACTGGAGCCAAAAATAAATTCTTTCGAGCTTTGCGGTCCGAGTGGACGAAGGCTTGATAAAAAAATTCAGCTCAATCGGTCTGGTGATTTAGTAGGTTTTTAAATGGCTTTATTTAAAAAAAAAACACATAAAAACGCATAAAAATGTAAAACAATTAATCTCTTATAATTTTAGGTGTTAATTTGGTGGAAATCGACAATGAACGAAGTTTATCCCTGGAGTCCGACAGTAAAAGAGCACGACCGAGCAAATGTGCAACTTTATAGACTAACCGGGTAAGAAGTAAAAAAAATCAACGATAAACAATCACCGATAATTTATCACCGGAAAATCACCACTTTTGAAGTAACGTAACACTCTCTTATATTTTGCACGTTTGATGGAAAGTGCACGCAACGTTACTTATTTTTTCCTCCATTTGAGAACACTCCGAACCTGATTTTGACTCCAAATTCTCAGATTCGAGAATTTTCAGCTCAGATTTCAAATCAGTGGTGTCGGATTTCGAGTCTGAGTCCTTAGATTTTGATTTTGAAGATCCGCATGCGGCACGATGATAGGCTTTGTGGGCTTCCCAATCACGCTTTTTGTATTTTGGTGGCGCTGATAACTCCTCGGCTAGACGTCTGTCGATTTTTCTAGGTAGTTCCCACGCTGTCTAATGAAATTTTTTTTATTAATTGCATTTCCTGGTATTAATTCTAATATTTACTTTATAACTCTCTACTTGTAAAAAAATCTAGTAATATTTCCTCTATTTATAAAAATTTTTCTATATAATAAAACTTTGGTAACTGTTTGATAATAGTAACATAGAGATTACATTGCTGTAACATAGTAGTTACATTTTGTATTTCTGGCTTCTATAATAATTTGAAGATATACTTTTTCTATTTATAAAATAACCCATTTATTAAAAATTTATTTATTAAAAAGCAAGGATTGAAAGTTACTTAAAAATATTAGGCTTACTTTGAAATATTCTCGACTGCGGTTTCTCTTTTTTAAATGGGCCAATAAATGTCCTGTATCGTCGGATTGAAAAGTAGTTTTTTTACAGTGTTTGTCAGGCCATTTGGGATGCCAATTAGGAACCTCCCAATTTCCTAATCTCGATGGTTTGTAATTTTCTTCAAGAAAATGTCCATGCCAATTTTGCGACATGCCTTTTTCTGCTAATTAATAATTACTTAACGAGTACTAAAAATCGACTTTTCACTTTCGAGAGTAATTTCAATCAGTTTGCTTTTCTTTAACTTCCTCTGGGTGCCCCTGGGTTAGAAACTTGTTAACTCGTTGCTATGGGAATAGTGGATTTAATGATAAAGCTTCCTTCCCTCTCATTAATATATTTTTAAATTCCAGATCATGAAAACTGGTTACAAAAGAAACTATATAAAAATATAGGCGAATTTATAAACAAAATAAAAACCTTTTTTAAAATTAATTATAATATATACATTTATTATTTATTAAGTTAATGCCAGGATATGCAAGAATCCTTTTTTAATATTTTTTGGCATACTACTTATTAATTAATATTCTTTAAAATACAGATTTTTAATAAAAATATATTTTCAGGACAAAAATGGAGTTGATATGTTATCTGCGGACGGAATTCGATCCACTTTGTATAATGTTCAACACTTTGCACGAAAATGTTATCCACTCGATCGAGCAAAAAGTTTCTCGAAAGGTACTATTTTTTTATTCTAAAAATGTTACGTAAATATTGTATAACTGTTATAGAAATGTTACTTGTATGTTATATAATTGTTACGTGTGTCTTATATAAAAGTTACATAAATGTTATATAAACGTTGCATAAATGTTATATAAATGTTACATAAATGTTATATAAATGTTACCTAACTTTGATTTTACTGTTAAATAGGGTGAAGTAACGATAGAATGGCGAACCTATGAAGTCTCTCCACAAGACAAATTGCAACGGATCGCTGTGGTTTCCATTCCACTGCCAACTCACACAAGTTGTGTAAAGTTTTCCCCGAATCAAGAAATGTTGTTGCTTTGTTGCATTGACGGTTCCATGACGTTACACGATCAATCCAAGGGCACGAGTAACACCGTTAAAGCAGCTTTTGTACGTGCGATAAAATTATCCTTAATTTTAATACTTTAAGGGTGTTGGTTTTAAATTCTAATCTTAAAATCAATTCCCCAGTTTATTTAGCAATTACTACAATTAAATATTTTTTCGCTCTGCATGCATATTTCTACTTAAAAATTGAATAGCGCTACAGAGCGAAAAAATATCTAAAACAAATATTCAGCAAATAAAATGAAGAAATCAAATTTGAAAGTTATATCTTGAATCCGTTTTTAATTCTAAATAAAAAAAAAAGAGAATTTTGTTTTAAATTTAGACGAGTTTTAAAAATTTCGAAGAATTTAAATAACTGAATAAAACTTCTTTCAGATTCCCACACTTGCCAGCTGGCACGGCGACGGAACAATTTTTGCAGTTGGAAACGAAAGGGGACAATTTCAACATTTCGACATAGCTCTCTCTTGTATCAAAAATCAAATGTTAAGCGAGGAAGCCACACCAGCGAATATTCTGGATCTTTCTTCATATTTTAGGTATTTTTTACAATTTTTGTACATTTTTTTTATGGATAATTAGAAATTCAATTTTTTTTACTAATTCAAATTCAAAATTGAAGTAGAAATCAACCAGCCCTTTTACGAATGGAGTGGAGCAAAATACCAGATCCAGGATTAGCGATGAATTATTACAAACCAGGAGATGCTCTGTTTTTATTACTATTTGAACGGTGAGAAAATAATTAATTCGAAAAATTGATTCGTCTAATTTATTTATTATTTTTTTACCACCTAATGACTTATTTTAGAGGACCTTTGGGGGTAATAAGAATAATCGAAGGAAGCAATTACCCCGGAGACATCCTCGTCGAAAAATACTTGGGACTTGGTCAAGTCGATCGAGCAGCTTCCCTCCTGCTTTTCATGAACTGGGACACTCACCCTCAAATTTGTATGCATTCACTCAATCAAATCGTCAACTACCTCTTCAAATTGCCTCTAACTTCCGAAAGAGAGGGTAAGGCCTTTTCATCAATTTTCATCAATAATCAACTGAAAATAGACTTTATTAATTAATATATTTTATTAATACAAAACAGATTTGATCCAAAAAAGTTTGGGGTGTTTCCACGTGCCACTTAGGCCAATCAGCCAAGCCGTGGAAGACGAATATGGAGATGAAGTCAGGGATCTCACCAGAAGATTTTTTCACCACCTCCTAAGGTTCTAATCTCTCAAAAAATTATTTATAAAATTTTTTAAGTACTTAATTTAATATCCAAGTATTTTTAAATTCGTAGGAACCAGCTTTTTGAAAAAGCTTTCAGACTAGCGATCGATCTCAACGATCACGATCTTTTTATGGATATTCATTTTTACGCCGTTGCCTTGAAGGACTCGGAACTCGCAAACGCGGCGAGAGAAAAGGCGGAGGAAATTTTAAGCAGATCGAACAGTTGCAACAGTTCTCGTAATTATCTGTCTTTTATTGAAGCTCTTAAATCCCAATTCTATCCTCAAACTGTAGTTTCATAATTTTAATTAAGAAATATTGTTATATATTTTATAAAAGTTTTCTTTTTTTTCAGATTCGACCTGTTCTCGACCTTCGTGTTCTCTCTGTTCTGACTCGGTGAGCGACAAAGACGACGAATCCTACACAGAAGAATCCGAAAGCGAAGATACGACCAAAAAGGAGAAAATTAACTTCCTTCCCAAAAATCGCTCGAAACCCTCCAACAGTCAAGCGCCGCCTCTTCCAGTTCTTCCAGTTCTTCCGGTTCTTCATTCCCCGCTTTACAATAACAGCAACTTCGTCAGCACTTCTTTCAATGAAGTTCCAGTTTTTGAAAAATCCGACGGAAACTTAATGTCCACAGCTTTCAATCTTCCAACTTATTCCCCAGGATCTTATAATAATCTCATCCACTTAAGTTCCAACATCCCACAAATCCCCCTAAGCAAACCTCCTCTTAGTTCCTCATCTAAAATCAATTCCAATTTTTCTCAATCGCTCTCTAATGTCGAGAGTCTCATCCCCGGATTTGGAAATCTCAATCTCCATACCAAAGGCTTTAATTATTCGATAGAAGCTTCTTTCGGGAAAACTTCTTTCGAAGAAGCAGCTTTTGCGAAAACCTCTTTTGTGGATGAAACTTTTGTAGATCCGGTGAGGAAAGTTTCCTTCAGTAAAGAAAAAACTCAGGAATCTTCGATTTCGACTTCCTTCTCGGATAAAAGCTTCATTTCGACTCCTTTCAACGACCCGAATTACGAATCCACTTCTGGCTCTCCTCTCTTGGAAAATCCGGAAGTCAATCTTCCTGGAAACTCGCCTTTCAGTGGAAAGCAAAATCCGGTTGGATTGTTTGCTAATCCTGGAAGCTCTCTTTTTTATAATTCGGGAAGCAATCTCATGTCGACTTCCTTTAACGATCCGGTAGAAGAGGAAGAAATTCCGGAAATTAATCCTAATCTGAATCTAAATTCGAATCCAAATCTGAATCCGAATCCCAATTTGAGTCTCAACCCAAATTTAAATTTAAATCTAAACCCAAGTCTGAATCCAAAATTAAATCCAAATCCCAATCCTGCATTTTCTTCTCAGGTTTTCCAAACGATCGAACAGAAGAAAAGACTTTCTCCTTTCGATATTCCACCCCCGCCTAAAATGTCGAGCAATTTGGCGAATTATATTCAAAGTCTTCCCAAAAAAAATTTCCCCCTTTCGAGAAGCACTCCTGGTTTGGCAGAAATGGAAGACTCGGTTTTGAGAATTCAAAGTTCAAGGGCGATTACTAAATCAACGCAAATTGTTCAGAAGCAGAGCTCGGTTTCGAATATTTTGCAGAGTCAGCACAGGAGCAATAAATTCCAATCCACGAGAAATTATAGACTGAATTACGATCTTAATTATGTTCCATTTAGTGAAAGCTGCGACAATCTTAGTTTGTCGAAAAATCCTTATCAGGGGAAAAGTTACACTGGTGCTAAGGAGATAAGGCAGACTAGAATTGGACAAGGAGGTGGAAATAAAGAGGGGAAAAAGTCTTCTAACATTCCACCTTTGCCAGTTATTAATCCGGTTAATCCTCCCAATTTTAAAAACTCACCGGAAGTGGCGACTACCTCCAGTGAAAAACCGAAGGTCAAGTTTTCGGACACGGTCACTCATATTTTGGTACCTGGAAGTGTGAGTAAAAAGTTTTTATAGAAATTTTCATCTTAAAGACGAACAAAACCAATTTCTAACTTTGAAATATAATTTCCTCATTTTACTCAATAAATATTATAATTAGATACTTTTTCGCTCTGTATGCATATTTCTAATAAAAAAGTGAATCGTGCTACAGAGCGAAAAAATATCTAAGTATAATATTCGTTAAGAGAAATAAGGAAATCAAATTTTGAAGTTAGAACTTGAATCCAACTGTTACATATAACATAATTTAATTTTCAGGGACAAGTTTATAGGCCAGTGCAGAAAAGAACGACATTGCTTCATCCCATGGACCCGAAGAGAGAATTGGCTGAGAGTTTGCCTCTCTGTTTGGGAAATGATGATTACCTGAAAGATTTTCAACCACTTTCGAGTAAGATTATAATTCCTCATTAACGATAATAATGATTTACTAATTATTAAAATTTATTCCTCGCAAATAATGATTATCGCACTTTAATTTTGATGAGCTTACTAAAACTGGATTTTCCTTTCAGAAGATGAGGGCGAGATGATTAAAGAGCCCCCAAAACCGGAAGAAACAGCAAAAATAAAAGTCGTTCACTTCGGCCTTTTGTAAGATAAGAAATAATTTTAAGAACGTTTTCCACAAAATAATAAGAAATCGCAACGAATCTTAATGTTAGTATATTTAACATTTTATATTTTTATACTCTATTTTGTACAAATTTATATTATCAAGATTATAAAAAGAATTTTTATCAAGATTTGAATTTTTTTCAAAAAATCATAAATCGCACTACAAATTGTTTAAATTATGAAATGAAAACTAATTTTTATGCTATTTATTTTATTTTAAACAGTATTTTATATTTTAAAACTATATTTTGTACAAACTTATAAATACGAAATTTATAAGATTTCGATTTTTAATTTAATGCAGACTTCTATTTGAAAATGTATGAATTTATTGAGGCTTGCCGACTTCTTCCAATTCAGCTTTCAACTGTATCATTTCTGTATCAGGAACGTAACGTTTGAGTTCCTTTTCGGGATCGAAGTGCTCGACGTTGAGAATTACTCCCATTGGCAGGCAAGCTTCTATAACTCTCACCAAATTTGGCAAAGTTACATGCGAAGCATTCGTAATTTGAATATTTCTTTCATATAAATTTAAATGATACTCAGCATCGACGATATCACTTTTTGGTTTCATACGTTTCACTTGTAATTCCTTTGGTGGCATCGCCCAACTAAAAAATGGAGTTAAATATTATTTAATGCTTTTAAATAATAATAATAACAATATGGATAATACTTAAATCGTGACAATTAAATAAGTAAAGAGTATTATTGAAAATATTTTTTAAAACCTGGCTTCAATATCTATGTCCATTTCGGTGGCCAATTTCTGAATCAATCCTTGAAATTTTTCCAAAATTGGAAAATCATAGCCTCTAATTTGAATATTTAACATTGGATACAGTGGGTATTTAGGTTTTAAAAGCTGAAAATGAAAATTCAATGTGAAAAGTACAAAATCAGATTTCTTATCTTTTTCTAAATTTAAATTGAACTTATTTTTACCGAAAAACGAAAATCCCGAATGTGAGAAAATAAAAAATTATTCCTACAATTTATATTTTTGAAAATATAAAAGAAAACGAATTTTAAAATTCACGAAAACAAAAAAAAATATATTTTTTTAAATTAAAAGTTCGTGTTCAAATATTGTGCAAAATTTTTTTTAATTTCTCTAAAATTTCTTTTCAAAATTTTGAAGAGATATTCTTTAAAAAATTTTGAAGAAAAATGGTGAACTCAAGTTTGGAAGAAATTGTAAACACAATTTTGGACAGAAATTTTTTACATTTTTTTGGGGTCAACCCCCCTCTCTACGCCCCTGATTTTCGGAAATCATTTTTTGCAATTTTTTCACATTCGCAATTTTGGTTTTTCGACAAAAAGATGTTAAATAAATAAATCAATATTTACCTCCAAATAATCTGGTGTCCACAAACTGTAAGTCCTCGAAAAAATTTTATTTAACTGAGAACATCGAATTGGTCGAATTACCTAAAAAATTCAGAATTAAACAGAAAAATATGATTAAATTATATATTATTGTTAAAAATGTTGACACTGTGATCTAAATTTTACTAAAATTAGAATTTCAAGATACATTTATAAAAATTGTAGATTTCACTTACCTTGTTTAGGGCAGAAAATGCCATTTTTGTGGATAAAATTAAAAATAGGATTTTTAATCACTTCCTTTTATAATTAATCTAATTAATCAACTTTTGACTAAAATTTATACTCCACTACGAACCTAACCTCAAGTTCTTGTGTTGATTTCTTGTAAACCACCAGAGTCAAAAAAGCAATTATTAAAAAAGTAAAATATTTTAATTCCAAAACTTTATTTCATAATTAATGTCGTAGATAATATCAAATTATTTACTTATCAAATTAAACAGATTTAAATTAAACAGATTCTGATTTTCTAATTTATTTTCTAATTGAAATTTCAAAATCCATTTCAGTTCCGAAAATACTTTCGTAGTAGTTTCCTGCGTTTGAATCCTTCAAGTGTTTTAAAATAATATCAACATGGACAAAATTTGAGTTCAGGTAATAAATATTCTTCATGATATTATGTTAATAAAAATTATACTTGGAAATTACAATAATCTTTCCTGAATATTGATAATTTAGTAATCAGATATTTATTCCTTGTTTAAAAATTCGGAGCTTTCAACAAAAGGACAAACGTCCTCTATTTTGCTCGATAAGAGATTACTTTTATCGATAAGGTCTATATTGTGACCTAAATTGTCACCAAATTGTTCCAATTTGCAATGAATATCTGCGAGAGCTTCCATTTTTTGAAGAGTTGGATTTTCAGTTTCGGATGAAAATTCTTGGGCCATACAAATTCGTCTCAGATTTAAACCCATCATTTCCAATTGGACTTCCGCTAATTCTCGCAAAAGTTCAATTGATACGGCAATGTAACATTCAGGGCGAATTTCCCTCAAAATTGAACTGAGAGTCTCGAGAGCACCTGCTCTTAATTTTTGGACAGCGTATTGCCTATTATATAATTGTTACATAAATGTTACATGCATGTTACATACGTGTTACATAACTGTTAGATTGCTGTTACGAAAATGTTACGTAATTGTTACATAAATGTAACATAAACATTAAATTAGTAAAAATGCGTCTAGTCGAATTTAAATAGTTTTTTTTTAATTAATTTTTTACCTTTCGATATCTTCCTCATAAAATGCAAGATACCTATAAAGTTCGCTCAAATCCAAAACAGCATTGACATACTCCATTGGATGATCGTGGAGAGTGTAAAAAATTTTTGCTCTCTTCAACCAAGAATGGGTGTAATTAAATAATTCTCTCGCTTGAATTGTACTTTCTATAAAATTTGCTGATACTTGTTTTTCGTATTCTGACAAGTCAATTGATTTGAAAGAAAGATGCTTCTCTAAAATTTTGAAAATATCCAAATTAACACTCATTCCAAATTTAATAATAATTACATTTATTCTAATAAAATAAAATTCCACCTGTTTCTTTAGCGGGTTTAGAGTCTCCAAAATTTTTACTAGCTGAAATATTAGTCTCATCTGCAAAATGATCAATGCCAATATTTTGTGAATTATTTATTGTCTCTTTTTCATCATTTGTATTAGGAACTGGAGAAATCCAAAGTTTTTCCAAAGCTTGAGTTGGTTCTCCACAGAATTTGGTAACTGCATTTGTTTTTGAAATATTAAATAAAGACAGACCATATTTTACCCAACATTTTGCAACATCCGCAAATTTTAATTGCAGCTCTTTTAATCTAAGACATAAAAAAAAGTAAATTTTTATTTTTGTAAAAATTATGTAACTAAAAAATATAAATAAAAAATTTTAGTTTGTTAAAATAAACTTACTTTGTTATTGAATTATCAGAAGGTTCTAAATTATTTAATTCCTTTTCATAATTATGTAAAGTATAAACAGCAGCAGCCAAATGGTGTCTCGCCTCTCTAAAAAATTAATTTTTGAAAATTTTAACAAGATAATTAAATAAAATAATTAATATAATTCTAGTGTTAAAAAATTACTTGAATCGATTCTCGCCAACAAAATATACAGCTAATCTTGCAGATTTGAGTGCCCATAAACCAAAATCTTCATCTTTCATATCCAAATGTCTTTGCAAAACTTTATGGTGATATTCAGCAAATAAATCATGAAGTTCCTGTTTGTTATAAACAAAGGCCAACATTTGTAAATTATTTGTTACTAATTTCTCTAATTTTTTACTATTTTCCTCTGGGGCAGAAATAACACCACTTTGACTCGAAAACAGATCTTCGCTTGTGTAAAAAGAAATTGATTTATTTTCCTTTTTCAAATCTTCGTAAGTCTTCTCAGAAATTTCCAAAACTTCTCTGGCCTTTAAGTGGAATTTAAATTAATGAAATAAGTTAAAATGGTCTTTTTTTTGATATTGTTACATCTATGTTACATCCAGGTTATATAACTGTTATATAAGTATTATGTAAATGTTATATAACAATTATGTAACATTTATGTAACCGTTATATAACAGTTATGTAACATGTATGTAACATTTATATAACTCTTATATAACTGTTATGTAACTGTTACATAAAAAAATTTCAAGGATTAAAAAATCAAATTTACAAATTTATAACATTTAATAATAAATTCTTCCACCTTTTTGTAGTTTTCTTTCTTGATCAACAAATAAGCAAAATGATTGATAGTTTTCAATGCCAGATAAGTTATTTCCACATTTTTTATCGAATCTCGCATAGACTCTAAAGAAAATTCCAAAATATCGATAGCAACACTCTCTTCTCCCAAATTAGCAAAAATTTTGGAGCGTTCGTAGAATAAAGTAATTTTCATGCCTAGCAATCTCAAAAAACAGGATTCTGAGCTGCTTTCCTCGGATTTTGATTTTTTTAAATTTTCTAGCCTCTCGATCATCTGATCGACGATCGTTTTTGCCTTTTCGAGTTTATTCATCTTCTGTGAAGATTTCAACTCCTCAAAATCATCGTGAAGAATTTCAAAGTCAGATTTTAAACACATTTTGTCATCCATTATTTACGTGTTTGAAAAATTATATTTTTATAAATCAAAATTGACACGAAAACAGCTGAAATTAGCAAAAAAAATTTATATGATGCAATTTCAAGACAGTGAAAAATTTTTCTTTCAGATTTTCTATACGAGATATTTAAATTTTTCGCGCCGAAAATTAAGTCTTTCGTCACTTCCGGATTGCGCAGAAGCTAAAAACAATTTTTCTGATTACATTCCATCGATCAAAAATATTTTGTTATCATTTTTATCGATGGGATTTTTTTTTATCTCTGAAGTAATAAAAGTTGAAAAAAGCTGAGAAAAGAATCAAAATAATTTTTTTAGGATTCTGAATATTAAAAAAAAAGAAAAGATGAAGGAGGAAGTTTCCAAAGGTAAATATGGAATTAAGGGTGTTGTGTCCATGGTCTAACCTTAAAATATATTTATATTTATTTATATTAATTTATTATATTCATATTTTTATCTATTTATCTAATATTATAATATTTATTTACTTAATCCGAATTCTTTTAGCACAAAGCGAAAAATTCGAAATACAATCGAAAAAAATTTTGTCTCCTCATTTTACAAAAAAGTTATTCAATTAATAATTTTTTTCTCTCTATATGCATATTTTTAATTAAAAATTGAATAGTGCTACAGAGCGAAAAAATATCTAATTATAATATTTGTTAAGTAAAGTGAGGAATTCAAATTTTGATGTTAGAACTTAATTGTGTTCTATCCGAGGTCCTACCCCCTTAATAATTGTAATTTTAATTCTGCAAATTTGTATTAATTGATTTTTAACAAAAAAGTATTTTTTCAGATAACCAGCGCGTTTATTTAAACGAGGTTGCCATAAATAACCGAGCAAAAGGGATGATATTTAAAGCAAGAACTTTGGAAGGTAATAACAAAATTGCCTGGTTGTTAAAATCTATTGGCTTTATTGATTTAACTACTTTGGGAGGTGACGACACACCTAAAATTGTTAAAAATCTCTGTTACAAGGTATATTTTAAATTAAAAAGGAAGTTTGTAAACAGTTTTTTAAATCTTTTTAAATTTCTTTTTTTTTACTTTTAGGCAGTGAATCCAATTGCTCTGGATTTTGATTTTGAGCCAATTCGCACAGCAGCTGTTTGCGTTTATCCAGCAAGAGTTGAGGATGCTGTTTCTGCATTGAGAGAATTTAATGGCCAAGATGTCGCTGTGGCGAGTGGTAATAAATTTAAATTATTTTTTAATTTAGAAAAATATTTAGTAGTATTTTTCCTAATTTTTGATAAAAATTTGTTCTTGTAGCATTCATTTAATTTTTTTATAATAAAATTCTTAATTATTTTGACAGTTGCCGCAGGATTTCCAGCGGGTCAATACCCTCTGCGAACTCGACTCCAGGAAATTGAATTTGCCGTCGAATCTGGAGCAACAGAAATCGACGTGGTCATAAGTAGATCATTGGCCTTGACCCACAGATGGGATGAGCTTCTAATTGAATTAACAGCTATGAAAAAATCTTGTGGTCCAGCACACATGAAAACAATCCTCGCAGTTGGAGAATTACGCACAATTCAAGATGTTTATAAGGCTTCGATGATTGCTATGAGAGCTGGATCTGACTTTATCAAGACCTCGACTGGAAAAGAGGTTGTCAATGCCACACTTCCAGTTGGAATTGTAATGTGCAAAGCAATCCGGGATTACTACCGTGAAACTGGTCGCAAGGTAAAATAAAAAATCATTCCTAAATCAAAAACCAAATTTTCCTATGGATATTAATTTATTAATTTATTATCTAATTAAAGGTGGGATTCAAACCTGCGGGTGGAATTAAAACTGCGTCTCAAGCCCTGGAGTGGATGGTTTTGATCAAAGAGGAATTAGGAAATGAGTGGTTAGATAAATCTTTATTCAGAATAGGAGCCTCGAGTTTATTGGACGATATTGTCAAAAATATCAAAGACTTAACTAAGCAGAAATAAAGAAGAATCTTGTTTTTATAATTAAGTAAAGAAATTATTTTTGTAACTAATCTCATTTGTTTTTAAATACTTGTTATTATATACAATATATACACATTATACAAGTTACAATATTATTTAAAATTTTATTTATTTCTACACCCGTTCTTATTTTTATAAATATTATATTTAATAAGTATTATTATTTAACTATTTTTATTATTTTAACGTCGACTTTAAATAAAAATTTAAAAAGTACTGTCTTTCTGTTTTCAAATTTCCCGCGCTGTTAGTTTCGGTTTCCGGCGCTGACAGCGCCACGGTTGATGTGCGGCTAAATTGGCAAAATTCATGAAAGCCTTTTTTCCGGTCTTTACCAAAAGTGAGACAAGATGGTAAGTTTGTAATGTAATTTTAGATTTATATCCAACAACATCGCGTTAATAAAAGACAATTTTAATTCAACATCGATTAAAACGAAAAGTGATAATGACCAAGTGACTTTTGATATAAATATTTTCCACGAAAATAAAAAGTTTCGGGCCAAAAAACCAACTCGGATTTCGCGTGTTAAGCGTCAAACTTTTCATCTTCATTTTTCTCCTTTTTACAGTTTTACCGTTTCTGATTAATTAACAAAGATTGTTTAAAATGATTTCTGTGATAGTGCAAATTTTAAAAAAAGCTCCTGATAAGTGAAGTGTAAAGTATATTAAAAAATACATTTTTCTAACCTCACGTTTCGAGCATTTCAATTGACATAACCACATTTCTCTGACAATACTAATTTCTCGAGCATGTTTTATTTGTAATTTCGATATTTGCAAATAAATCTATTTAAAAGTTTCATTAAAATTAGATATAGATGTTAAATTTTTTGCTAATACTTTTTTTTCGAATTTTAAGAGTTTCAACTTGACTTTGTTTATACATTGAATGAGACTTAAAGTGGTTCTAATTTTTTTATTTATAACTAAAGAATATGAATTAATTGTTGATTATTTACTAATTTATTCTGATTTGTTGTCCAGTGCTAACATTGAAATATTTGAAAATCTAAAAAAAATGACGAAAAACATAAAAATTTAATACTTTCTAACATAAATTGGAGTATTTGCTTTTCAGAAAAAACATGCTCCAAGTTTTATTTTAAATAACTGAAAAAATACCGAAAAAGTAATTCCTGAAAATTCATATTGCCGAAATTTTAATTATCCGAAAACAAAACACCTGAATTTGCCAATTGTCCCTAAAATTATCTAAAACATAACTAAAAATCTCGGTTTAACTTTAGCTTTATTTTAATTTGTAAATTTCCAATACTTTTCATTTATAAATGCCTTAAATGAAAAAATAAAGCGCGGATTTTATTCGGAAAATTAATTTACAATATGAAACCCTGGAAATTGAACAATTTTGAATTAAATAAGCTCCAGGTTCATTTAATTCTAAAAACGGTTTCAATAATATTTTAAACAGATTGTGACTCAACTTTTTCGAGATATTTACATTTCTTTTTACTGTTTTTAGGCGCGAGGTCCAAAGAAGCATTTGAAGCGTTTGAATGCTCCGAAATCATGGATGTTGGACAAGTTGGGGGGTGTTTATGCCCCTCGACCATCCACTGGTCCCCATAGATTGAGGGAATCTTTGCCTCTCGTGATTTTCCTTCGCAACAGGCTAAAGTACGCTTTGACCAACAGCGAAGTGACAAAAATCTGTATGCAGAGGCTGATTAAGGTCGATGGAAAAGTTCGTACCGACACGAACTACCCAACTGGTTTCATGGGTAAGAATCTTTATTTTTTCCAAAATTTGTCTCTCCATTTAATTTCCAGGATTGAAAACACTTAATATGGATTTAAATTACAAAAATTTGATTTAATTTTCTAGCTTTATGCTTTTATAAGAAAAAGAGATTTAATTAGTGAAAAGCGGCCTTTTATCGAAGCCAGGAAAACTTTATTCAGAGTTTCTTGGTCAAATAGGGCCGAGATCAAAGAGATTCTTTCATAAGGTCACTGATTGAATTATTATATTCTCTCCGTATCACCCAGAAAGTGTACACTTCTTTTTTTGTTTATAAAAAATTGTAATAAAAAGTACGTAGTTTTCAAATTTTTGATGAATTTCTTCCGATTTCAGATGTTGTAAGCATTGACAAGACCGGCGAATATTTCCGACTGATCTACGACGTCAAGGGACGTTTCACAATCCACCGAATCACGGCCGAAGAAGCCAAGGTATTTTTTTTTATTCTAGACCTAGTTTTGGAATAAAATATAAATTTTGTTTCATTTAATTAATTCTTCTGCTTCTTTTTGTTCTAGTATAAATTGTGTAAAGTTAAGCGCGTTCAGACTGGACCCAAGGGAATTCCTTTCTTGGTAACACACGACGGAAGAACCATCCGTTACCCAGACCCTGTGATCAAGGTTAACGACACCATTCAATTGGAAATCGCCACTTCCAAAATCCTCGATTCGATCAGATTCGATTCTGGTAATATATTTTTCACTTTCATATATTTAATATTATTTTTCACTGCATTTTGTCGTAAAATAACCTTTTATTTTGACCGAAATCAGATTTACAAATCGGCCTTTTATCGAAGCCAGGAAAACTTTTATTCAGAGTTTCTTGGTCAAATAGGGCCGATAGCAAAGAAATTCTTTCATAAGGTCACTGTTTGAATTTTTATATTCTCTCCGTATCACCCAGAAAGTGTACATTTTTTAAATAAAAAGTAGAAAAGGAATAGAAGGTTTCTGAATTCTTTCCACTAATCGATCGTCTTATTTTTACAGGAAACTTGTGCATGATCACCGGAGGAAGAAATTTGGGACGTGTGGGAACCGTGGTGAGCCGAGAAAGGCATCTTGGATCCTTCGACATTTGTCATATTAAGGATTCGCAAGGACACACCTTCGCCACCAGGTATACAGAAATTGTTAGATATCGTTAAAAAATTTGAAGGTCTTATCGAAGCTTCGACGCCGAGTTTCTAAGACGTCGTTGTTAATAGTGACCGAGAGAAAAAATCCATCCAAATGGTCACTGACTGATTAATTACATGATCTTTCCGTATTACCCAAGGAGGAAACAATACAGAATTAATTAAAATTTTCTCTTACATTTTCTTTATTTTAAATTTTCTTACTTTTCGGTGATACTAATTTGACGATTTTTTTTTTAAGATTACACAATGTATTCATCATCGGCAAGGGATCCAAGCCTTTCGTCAGTCTACCCAGAGGAAAGGGTGTGAAGCTTACAATCGCCGAAGAGAGGGACAAGCGATTGGCCTCTAAGCGAGATTAATTTCTGTTTTCAAATAAGATTATTAAAGAAACGAGAATCCTCGATTAAAAACTTCAGACTTGTGATTTTTTTATTCAGTTTCCAGAACGGGAGAATTTATTCCTTTTTCAGGATCGTAGTATTTAAGAATTATTAATTAAAGTAGGAGTTTGAAGTATTTAAAATTTATTTAATTGGGTAAATTGGGATCGATTTCCAGTGGGGCTAGAGAAAATTTTTTCACAACTTGAAAAGAGTTACAATTTTAAGAAAGTTTGATTATTTTAAGGGCATATATTACTTACCCGATCCCTACCTTACCGACATTTTTTCTCTGTATCTGTAACGCTACGTCTACATTTATAAAGATATCAAATTAAAAATTCATAAAATTAAAGAAAATATGCTAATGTATGTTTGTCTGGTCTTAACTTTTTGTAAAAATAAAAAAAAATTTGAAAAAATGCTTTTTTTAAAAATGGCAATATTTAGGACCAGACAAACGTACCTTAAGGCTTTAGCTTCAAATATAGAAATTTTTAATGTGGTATCTCAATAAATGTAGACATAGCGTTACAGAGAAAAAAATGTCGGTAAGTAATACATGCTCTTAAAGGTTTTAAAGTAATTTTAAGGAATTTAAATGATCCTCATAGAATTTTAAAGGATTTTGTAGAAGTTTAAAGAATTTTGTAGAAGTTTAAAGAATTTCAAGAGGAATTCAAAAATTTTTGAGGATTACAAGAAATTTTGAAAGTAGTTTTCTACATTATCTACGTTTTTCGGATAAGGACTAAAATGGCGACTTTTGGCGCTCCAATTTAAAAACGAGAAATAATTGAGTAGCTTTTATATAGAAACAAGAGTTTATTATATAATTTTACAAATATTTATCAATAATCAAAGAAAGTTCGAAATTATTATCTTTATTAAACGTTCAAATTGGGTCTATTCTTTAATTAATCATTGATTCATTGATTTCTAAACAAGAGGTGGATCCAACACCACTAAAATCATTTAAGAAACTATATAATCATCTTTCTCCCAATTCTTTCTCTATTTCACCAATAAAAAAAGTTTTCAAATATAAAAATACTTTACTTTCTTTTGAATAATCAATATTGATAATTTGATAATTAAATTCAATAAATATATTTAGTCTCTAACTTGACTTAAATTTCTCGACGCTCGCAACTAAAATGGCCGACTTCGTGTTTCACTTATCTTTCCCAACTTCATGATTGTTGTGTTGTGTTCGGCATTTGTTTGCTTTGAAGTTCGTCTCCAATCTCAATTAATAAATCAAAAATCTCCGAAATCGTGAAAAAAGGGAGTTAAAAAACGTTTTAAAAAGTGCAAATAAATTATCCAGTAAAGTGGAACTGATTAAAGAAATATCGCAAGTCGTCAAGGACGAACGAAGTGTATTTTTCCGATTTTTCCAGGTTTGAAAAAATGACATTTGTCCCCGAAAGAGAGATTTTTTATATACATCTTTTTTAATAATTTTACAGAATAGATAAATTTTATTTCCCTTTGAGAGACAATGGTGTTGCTCCAAATCCATTTATCGTCTTCGAGGATGAAATTTTCAAGTTAGGTTGACCGAAAAAAAAGTTTTTTTCGGTTATATGTGGTTTTATCTCTTAAACATCGACGAGTTTTCGTAATATTTGTGAAATTAGTGATTGCTGTGATCTTTCTCGTGAAGAAGATTTCGTCTCGACGATTTAAAAAAAAAAAAACAAAAAATTTGACACCTGGTGATTTCTGTTTTTGTGCATTCTTCCCGGAGAAGATGGGGTCGTTGAATTTAGTTTGTCCGATGTGTTGTGGAGAGACTTTTCAGAGTTCGCAGTCGCTGAAATATCATTTACTTAGTATGACGGACAATTTATATTGTCCAGGATGCTCCGAAAGATCGGATTCTGTTTTGGCATTGATTCAACATCTGGATTTTTGTGGACAATCGAGCGATTCCGAGGTGAAGGAGACGAAATTTAAATTGAAGGAGAAGACGAAAGAAGACAATCTAAAAACTGTGGAGATTTTGCTGGTAAAACAATTCATTTCCCAGGGTGGCTACTTGACCGGGAATTTTGAGGAATTTAAAGGAATTCCTTCGAATTTTAAGAGATTATCACCGACCTGAACCTATTTCAAGACATTTTTAGTTACTTCTGATCTCTCATCTAAATCTATATAAATCTATAAACTTCTACAATCTAGAAACCTCCCAAATCTAAACAAATTTCTTTCTCTCTTGAAATTCTTTTAAATTCTACAATTTCAATACGTTTCTAATAATTTTAAGAGATTTTGATGTATTTAAAGGTGTTGAGCCAAGTTCTAATCCAAAAATTCGATTTCTTCATTTTACTCAACAAATATTAAATTTTGAATGTTTTCCTTCTGTAGAATTAATCAATTTTTAAATAGAATTATGCGTACAGATCGAGAAAATATAGAATTCAAATATTTTTTAAGTAAAATGAAAATATTCAATTTTGAAGTTAGATTTTGAATTCTTCGTTTTATGCAAAAAGTATCGAAGCTAAATATTTTTTCACTCTGTATGCAGTCTTATATTTGAAAAAAGATTAGCGGTATAGAGCGAAAAAATATTTATCTATAATTTTCGTTGAGTAAAATGGAGAATTGAATTTTGAGCTTAACATTTGGATTCAACGACCTTAAAGGGATTTTAAAGTTCCTCTTGAAATTTAAAAATATTTTGTGAAATTTAAAGGGTTTTAAATGATTTTGAAGAATTTCAAAAGAATTAGTGAAAATTTAAGGGATTTCATGGAATTACAATAAATTTGAAAGGTTTGTTTTAAAGGTTGTCGTGAATTTTAGAGATGTTTACGAATTTTAAGTGATTTTAAGGAATTTCAAGGGTTAAAAAGATTTTAAAGGATTTAAAAAGAGCATGGGAATTGCTTTAAAATCACTGACAATTTCATGAGAAATGATTTCAAATAAAATTTTTGCCTTTTATGGTAAATATAAATATGTAACAATTATTTGAGCGGAAAAATTGTAAACCTAGAACGAAAAAAAAACCAGGAATTTGAAATCGTCCCCCGAATCGCCACCCTGTATCCGTTTTTTTGTAACTCTTGGTGCTAGTTTTTCACTTGGTTTTCGGTTTTTATATGCATGATTCAGAATTCTGAAATATTCCCATTCTTCCGATTCTACAGATTTACAAGAAAATAATTGCTCATCACAATGAATTCAAAATTTCAACAGCCTTGAAAAATTCCCTTGAAAATTCGAATTCCTCATTTTATTTGAAAAATATTTAATTTAGAATTTTTTTCGCTCCATACCTGTGTTCATTTTTTAAATAAAATTATGCGTATAGAGCAAAAAAATTCTTGATTATAATATTTGGTTTGTAAAATGAAGAAATGAAATTTAGAGACTAGAGCCATGAGTCTGAACCTTCGAATATCAAATTGAAAGTATTTTAAACTCAATTTCGAATTTAAAAAAAATGAGAATCTAGAATGCATTTGTTTCACATTTCACGGCAGTGTGCTGTCTTAATAACCTCATTTGTTATTTTTCTTTCACTTCATCTAATCTCTTTGGTTTTAATCAATCCTGAATCAATTTTCAGAAGGATATTCCTTCCGAAGCCGAATCCGAGGAGAATTTTGAAACTTATGAGGCCGAGGACAACGAAGTCAAATCAATTTGTGAGGAGCGATCTATTCAAGTTGAAGAACCAGGTGCGAAACTATTTTCCAAAATTAATTCAGATGTCATAAAACAATTATAGAGATTTTAGAGCGTTAATTTGAATAAAACGTCGAATTCTCAAGATTTTTCCCTTTTTTTTCAGTAAAAGTAAAACAGCTGCCAAAAATCCGATCGGAGTCACAAGTGAACACGAAAATCGAAAAAGTGTTTGTGAAGATAGACAATACAGTCGGGAAATCCCGAACACCCGATCCACTAATGGAAATTCCGAATTCAGCTGAGGAGGAGAAATTGATGGAAAAAAATGTGATAGCAATTTTGCCCGATGGATCAGAAATTCTGAACGATGAGGAAACCACTTTGATTAGCATGGATCATATTAATGTTGAGGAATTGGACGAGGCAAGGTTCATGAAAGTCAAGGAAGAGTTGTGTGAGGTAAAAAAGGAGAAGGTAACAGCAATTTTCAATTTTTTTTGCATGTTTCATCCAAGCATGCTGGTAATAATATTTTTCCCTCAATTCCTTATTATTAACTAATTTTTAAGTCTGGCCTTGTAATTTAAATTCACGAAATTTAAATTGTATTTTCTCCAAATAGGAAGCAGATTCTCTCTACAGTTGCAGCAGCTGTTCGATGAGTTTTAATTCAGTCCTTGACCACATAAAGCAATACCACGATGGTCAGGAAGTCGTTTTGGAAATGGCAGAACAGCAGTACGAAGAATTGACAACTCCGCACACGTCGAACCAGGTCGAGGAAACAAATTCCAAAGGTACTAAGCGTCCTCGCCAAGCAATGAACACTCTCCGAACCGAAGAATGCATCGACAACGAAGGTCGACTTTACACCAGAAAAGTTGTTCAGATAGAGAGATTTTGGGATCCGCCACCAGTAACGACAAAATCTTCGATGATTGAGAAATTTTTCTCTAACGCCGAGGGCGTCAAGGTAGAAATAGACTCAATTTAGAAAATTGTTTAAGTAATATTAGGGTGGCCAGTGGCCACAAGTCAGGAAAGTCAGGGAAATATCAGAATTTTAAACGATTTTAACAAGCTTTTACGAATTTAAAGAAATTTTGAGTTTTAAAGTAATTTTAAGGGATTTCAATAAGTTTCTAATAATTTCAAGAGATTTTAAAAAGATTTTGTGGAATTTTGAAGAGGATTTTAGGAATTTTCAGTTTTTTGAAGAGATTTAAAATTTTAAATATTTAAAGTGATATACGAAAAGTCAGAGAAATGAAAAAATTGAGTCTTGTGGCCACCCTGGATATTAAACCGTGAAATTTGAATTTGAACAAGTAAATATTAATCTTGTCTTTAGGTGAGAGAGAAAATCGAAGCACCGACTGCAGCAGCAAAAGAAGCAACTCGAGTTTACCGCTGCAGCCAATGCATGGAACAGTTTTCGAAATTATCGCAAATTCGAATGCACACTTGCAATCGAGGCACCAAGCATTGTACTATTTGTGATCTGGCTTTCGTGAATGTGAAGGCCTTACAAGTTCACATGAAAATTCACGAGGTCGATGACAGCAATCAGCCCCGATCTTTTATCTGCGGAATTTGTGGAACCGAGTTCTCGTCTCATAAAAGTTTGAGACTGCATTCCAGAATGCACGCACCCGTCCGAGCGAGACACGTGGAGGCACCGGAAGGAACTCAAAATGCGACTTTTACTTGCTTCGAATGTGGTAGGAATACTTCAGGATTCTTAGATCCAATTTCCAACTTCAAACTTCGAATTCTTCATTCTACTCAGAAAATATTTTAATTAGGAATTTTTTCGCTCTGCAGCGCTATTCAATATTTAAATAGAATAATGCGTACAGAGCGAAAAAATATTTATTTCCAATATCTGCTGAGTAAAGTGTGCCCTTATTAAACTTTGAACGCGAAATTTAAATTATCATCTTATTGATCTTTTTTCTCTTGTTTATAGGAAAGACATTCTCGGAATCTTATCGAGCTGTGCACATGGCCCTTCACACTGGCGATTCCGTCACTTGTACGATTTGCAACCGGAAATTTGATTCTGCCGACAGTTTGGCGATGCACGCTGCCGTTCATATGGATACTAATCAGCCGCAATCACCAACTCCGATCGGAGATTCAGTGACGATGTCTACTTCGATGGAATCGACAACCACGACGACTAATACGACAACAGCTGCTGAATCGGCTGAAATTCAGAATCAAAAACCGTATCAGTGCCAACATTGCGGTAGAAGATTTACCAGACCCCATGAAAAAGTGAAGCATGAAAGAATTCACACGGGGGAAAAACCTCACGCCTGCGAAGTAATTTAAATATTTTTTTATTCCTTTACTTTGGAATTATATAGTATTCAGCTAATTCTCATAATTAATTTTTTCAGGTCTGTGGAAAAACTTTCAGGGTCTCCTACTGTCTCACCCTTCATATGAGAACTCACACTGGAGTTCGTCCCTACGCCTGCCCACATTGTGAAAAACGTTTTAAGGCTTCTTCGGTCTACAATCATCATCTTCTTACTCACGGGGACGTTCGGGCCTACACTTGTCCCTATTGTCCCAAGACTTTCAAAACCCGAGTTCAACTTGCGGGACATAAAAATAGCCACACGAAACCCTTCCACTGTACCGAATGTTCGCGACCTTTTGCTTCACTCTATGCGGTTCGCGCTCATATTGAGACGCACAAAAAAGACAACAATCTGAAATTCAGTTGCTATATTTGTGGAGCTTCTTATGGAAGAGCTTTTGCGCTTAAGGATCACTTGAAACAACACGGGACGGAAATACAACAGACTCCGGAACCTGCGAGGGAGGAGGAAGTGCAGGAAGGCGAGGAATATGTTCTCGCAGAGGAGGCGGAGGTCGAGGAAGAAGAACTCGTTATTCCCTCTCCTCTTCCAGTTCAACAGGATTCGGGAGCTGAATCTGATTAAAGAAAAAAGATGGCTAGTAGCTAGTAAGATAGAAAGCAATTTGAATGAATGAACCTGTTTTGCCGAAAAATAGTAAACCAGAATATTCTGTCTTACTGTTAATCAGTAAAGCAGACTAGTGGGAGAAAAAGCTAATCTGCTTTATTGCAAATCAGTTGGAGAGCTGACTTTAATGCTTTTATTTTAACAGTTTATGTTCGCGTTCAATAGTTAAACAGGTATAGCTTATTACTTTGATTTATTCAGTTTATTTGATTCTTTTTAAAGCAATTGTGGATGAAAATCCAAAAATAAAAAAAATATTTAATATTGATTACTTTCAAGAAAATTTGTATATCTTTGTATATACGTAGACAATTTTTCAGCGTATTATATTAAACTATTTACAGTAATATTTAAGGTAGATTAAATATGAAATAAAAAGGCTATTTATTAATTATAATGAAATTTAAAACCCCGGGACTGGAGAAAGATGTATAGTTTATTAGATTCGATTCTATTCTATTTATTCAATTGGAATTTTTTGTTGCTCGAAAATTCTAAATTATTATATTTAAAGAAATTTTAGGAAGATTGTAGGAAAAATTTAGCAAAATTTGTATTAAGTATTTAAAAAAATTTCGTCCGTGCGCTAAAAAATATTTGTTCAGTTCTTTTATAGTAAATAATAAAAATTACTAATGTTAAAACAGACGGGATATTTATTATTAATAATACCTGTGATATTAAATAACAGTTTTTATTTTTTAGCGAGTACAACCTTTTTTGGTCAATACTCATTTGTTCAGCAGACAATAGCATGAGTGAAAAATGCAATGAAAAGGCTAGAAAACTATCTATAAATAAGAAATTGAAATGCAGTTGTAGAAAATTTAAATTGTAGAAAAGTGCAGTTTTGAAAATTACTTAATAGGGACGTTTTTCAAACTGTCGGTCGTTATTTTCCCAGAAGATGACGAAGTGAGGAGGGGATTTCCACCCCAACTGGCTTCCCCACTTCCGTTCACGACGAGATCCGCTTGTAATTTCTCCCAGACTTTTTTCTTGGGATTGAGAACTTCGTCGGGATTTCCAGTTTCGTAACCTTCGACGACTATTTTTTCTCCGGGAAGACTTCCTGCTGGAGGCCTCAAAGGTTCCACAGCTTTAGTCGGTTCATCGCTAATTAAAAAAAAATAAATTAGAAACAATTTTGAAGCTTTCGAATGTTAGGAAAGGTTTTTAAATGTGGAAAAAATTAATTTATGAGTTCTTACACAGAGGCACAAAGAACCATTCCATGAGATTGAATCCCACGCAGATTCGCCGGTTTCAAATTGGCCAAAATCACAACCATTCGGTCCTTCATTTCCTCGATTGGTACGAAATTCACAAGGCCACTGACAATTGTTCTCGGACCTGTTGAATCTCCCACGTCAATTTTTTCTACGTACAATGAATCTGCGTCCGGATGCCTTTCGACTTCCACGATTTTTCCTACTCTGATATCTAGCCTCGACGGAACAATTTCATCCACCGGCTCTGAAAAAAAATCAGGTATTGAGAAATTTACTCTATAATTTTGTGTGTATAATTATTTTAAAAATTATAATATACTTTGCTTTGCAGGCGCAGCGTAAGCTTTACTGCTCAAAGCCTTCAATTTCGGATCTTCGTTAAATTCTTTCCTGATCGGATCAAGAAGTTTGTTAATATAAATTTCTACGGCCGCTTTCAGATCCCCAGGGTGGATTTCCTCCTTCTTGAAAGAAGCTTCAAGCTCCTCGTAAGTCGGGAAACTTACATCTCCACCTGGAAATAAAAATATTCTTGATTTAAAAAATTTCAATTTTAAAAAACAGTCTATTAGGATCTGTGAAAAAATTCCACATTGTTAATACCGAATTCAGCAGCCCTTGGAACTAAGTAGGTTTCGCCTTCCTTCATCAAAGGAAATAAAACGTGTTTGGAGAAAGACAAAAGTCCGTTATCAGTCACGTTACCCGGCTCGCAGAAAGCCTTCTTCAACTTCTTTTTCACAGAAGCTGCGTTGTCGAGAAGATCGATTTTCGAATCGTCTTCTGAGGAAGACATTTTTGCTCCCGCAAGTCCTGGAACTAAAAAAAAATTCCTCAAATTATTTAAAAATTATTAAAGCCACTTTAAAAATATGGATTTGATTTTCAAAATCTCATTACTCATTGGATTCATTAAATGAATTCTTTTTTCGTAGCCCAAAGCCGGCAAATACTTTTCGGAAAACGTGAAAATTTTCCTTTGATCGACTCCTCCGAATTGTGCGTCAACTTTCAAGTATTCTTCATCCAAAGCTTGGAGATTCGGATACAATAAACCGGACAGAAGTGGATTTGCGATTTGTTTCACGACTTCGGCTCCAGCTTTCTTTGCATCGTGTTCGGTCACAACCGAACTTAAGCGGTAAAGATCCAAAGAATATTCTCTGTAAATGAAAAAAAATTAATTATTTATCTGATAAGACGTTGAATACGTTAATTAAATTTATTATTTTGAAGTTTTCATACTTGGACAACTGGTAATCGGTTCCCTGGACGAATTTCAATTTATCCAAGGGAACGTTGATCGATCTTAGCATCGATTTAATTACTGCCTCGTAATATTGAGTTCGAAGTTGTAGTAAGTCCCAGGGAGCTTTCATATTGTCCAAATAGGCATGAAGGTCAGCGAAAAGAATTGTAACTTCAACTCCGGCTCTTAAAAAATCTGCAATCTTCGACATCGGTGTAAAATATCCGATGTGAGGTTTTCCGGTCGTTGCTGTGCCCCAGTAAACTTTGAGGTCCCGTTGTTTCAGGATAGTTTTCAGCTTTTCGTCTCCCAACCACTCGGCCAGGTTTCGAGTGATTAGTTTGTATTTTTCCTCCCATGTTAACTCCGTCATGATTACCTGTACAGAAAAAATTTATTTTCAACCCTGGAGCGAGTATTTTATATTTCCAGGAATTTATTTCAAGAAATTTCTAAGAGAAATACGTTTAAAAAATATGTATATAGTTTTTAAAGTTAATATTATACCTTGGAACACAATTTTCTATTTTCGATTAATAATCTGCTAATTGTAAATAATTTTCGTCTGAAAATTGGCTGAAAAAGTAACATTTTTGCCCTGAGTTAAATTGGTTGCATAACTTATTTTCTATTTATAAAATATCCTTGCTCCACAGTTAAAAAAATGTTAAAGAGTATTTGACGTGAATTTTAAGTCCACAAAAATCGAAAGTGTAAATAATATTGCTAGAAAATCATTTATGAAGAAATTTGAATAATTAGCATTGTTAAAATATGAAAATTAATTTTTTTCAACAAGACGATTGAATGTATAATTAGTTTCAAATTTACAGCGAAATATTAAATGTAAATAAAAGGTAATAAAAAGAAAACTCGATGAGAAGAGTAGAAGAAATTGAATAGGACTAAAAATACAAAAATAAAAATAGAAATTCGACTTAAAAAGAACGAAAACCCTAATCTCATATTATAATCTAATATTAGATTTTACTGCAACAATACTTATTTATTCTTTTTTACTAAATAAATTTTCGATTAAATTTAAAAAAAAGAAAACAACAATTCTAATTTACTAACTTGACATAATAAAAAAATGACCAGCTGTCAATAACATGTGTCATCATCCCGAATTTATTAATTTTAAAATTGCATTTTAAATAAAAATAACGTGAAAAGCATTTCCACCTGAAGAATGTAATTGCCACTTTTTGATAAAATTAATAAAAACTCAATTTTTCGTAAGTAACTCTTATTTTGCAATGAAAATATGTAAAATCTAACCTTTTTAATTGTTGCCCCGGCGAACGGAAGTAAACCAGTGCTCCAGTGTTGCCAGATTTGTCCAACAAAATTACCCTAACAGGCTGATCGAAAATACCCTACCGCTACCCTACGTCGATAAAGAAATTTTCCCACGGAGTGCTCGCTGAGTGCCTTTTTTTTTCTCAAATCATATCGAATGTTTCCCCCAGTAATTCCGCGCTTATATTGTTAAAAAATCTTAGAAAAAAAAATACCCTACATTTTTCCAAATTACCGTACAAATACCGTACTTTTTTGTAAGGTAATCGTACACCCTATGGCGCTCAAAATTACCG
>UCOK01019633.1:0-15916 GCA_900474325.1 Synergus umbraculus | reverse complement strand
AAATAACGCAAATTTATTCTAAAAAAAATTCCTACATGAGGCGGAGTTCGTGAAAATCAGAAATTTTCTATTCTCAACTAGAAAAGAAATTATGTCGGATGCTTTTTAAAGCAAAAACGGAGCGCTATTTCCGTTTTCAGACGCAGTTGAACAAAATAATTTAAGAGTATGCTATTTAAAAAAAAAAAAAAAAAATCACAGTAAACATATGTGCCAAACATAAAACAAAAATAAAACTTTTCAAACTTCACTTTGTGAAATCCGTTTTAAACGTAGAGAAACAGATATTTGTAAGAATAGCATTAGTCTTCATATTCGCAGTCCGACCCCTCTTCGAGGAGGAGCTCTTCGGGAAAACCAAGGGCTGAAACCTCTTGTGGCGTGATTGCTTGTAGATATTCTGGTATTGAAACCAATTTGTACTGACTAATACACTCAACTATCCACTCATGGGCGATTGGAACCGCTTTCGTCTTTTGAAACCACTCCACTGTAATCAATAATTATGAAATTGTTATGTTTATTTATACATATAAGAGAACATACATAATATTAAGTTGATTTTTCAATAGAGCAAAAATTTGAGACTTACGAATGGTTTTGTGATCCCACTGCTCTGCCTGCACGATGAGAATTTTTAGTTTTTTCTGTTCGACCGCAAGAGAATTCATTGTATGTACGATTGTGGCTCCGGTCTGAGTGAGTAAATCCTATAAAAAAAACAAGAATTAAATTATTAATATCCTTTAAGTTTTCTAATCCTCTCTATCTTAAAAAAAGAGATGTTACCAATAAATCGAACACATTTTTGTCGGAAACCTGATTGGTTCCTTTGGAAATTACGCAAATGTGTATGAATGTATCGAATTTGCAAACTATCTTCAGAATATATTTTTGTTGTCAAAACGATTGTCAAAAAGATTACTTGTAAAGTTTTCATGTGATTTTTATATCATTTTTTAATGTATTAATACTCGTATTTTAAATATATTATTTATTATATGTATATGTATTGGAGTATTTACAGACCAATTGCCATCAGAATTATGAGATTTTATGGGATTATAAAGTAATTTTAAATACCTGTGACTATATATTTTGTGGAATTTTAACTCGTGTGATCGGACCTCACACTCGTCCGACAATTGCCTTCTTTCGCGTCTTGTAAAGTAAATAGCTATTTCGAATATAACTTCTTAAATAATAAAAATTTAATGCTGATGTGGAGAATACAGGAGGCAAAGTGCTCTTTGAATGAGTATAAAAGTTGATACAACTTGACAGCTAGTTAAGTAATTTTTGAGGGATATAAAGATACTATAGGTTTTAGAATTTTAAAGAATATCAAGTAATTTTACGAAATTTATAGGACTTTAACCAGATTTTGAAGGATGTTAAACTGATTTTAAGATATTATACAGGATACTAAGTATGTAATTGAAAAGACTTTTAAGGGATTCGAGAGAATTTACGGAATTTCTTGGAATTTTAAATACTTGTAAGATACTTTATGAGATATTAAGTTATTTTTTAAGGACTTTCAAGGGGTTTCACGAAATTCTATTCGATTGTTAGGAATTTTAATAGATTTCATGACATTTCAGGGGTTTTAAATAATTTTAAGAGATCTTACGAAATTTTATATAGGATATTAAGTAATTTTAATAAGAGTTTTGAAGGATATTGAAGGGATTTCAAAGAATCTTACGAAACTTATGGAGATTTTTGAAAGTAGACAAGGGATTGCAAGTTTCAATATTTCAAACATTATAAATTTTTCAATTATTTTGTATATAAGGGAAAAGTGTGCAAAAACAAGAAACTAATCGCGCGCAGAGCACGTGGATCGTGATTGCTAGTTCCGATAAAAAAGAAAATCATGAAATATCACAACCAATTTTTATCACTTTTTCATTGAGAACGAAATTTAAAATTTCAAAATTCATCAATTTCACGGAACTACCAACATTTGTAAAACATATTTAAAAGAAATCAGGTGAATTTGTATCACTAAGAGAAGAAATTGTTCGGGTAGTATTGGAAAATGCTAGTTTTCCTTTTTAAACTTTATTCTAATAAACGTGCTTCTATTTTTACTTTTAAAATTAAAAATTTGATTTACACTTACCCAATATTCTTCGACTGAAACATTGTTGAAGGGTCCCTTACACATGCAAAGAAAATCATCGAAAATGCCCTTTGTTCTTAATCTCGATTTTTTTGGACCCTCTTCCAAAGTCAAATTTTCAACAGCTTCGTACTTTTCTTCATTTAATAACATCGATGCATGCAAACTATCGAGCGCCCATTTAATGCTAACTATCCATTTCCTATGTGCAATGCCTTGTACGAATTTTAAAGTTTTCTCAGCTGCATTTTTCGGTCCAGTGACTTTAACAATAACATGTGTGACGTTGGGATTAAATGAACTAGTAAAATCTGCATTGACTAGTTTTGCTAATTTTTTGACAGTATCAATTTGCGAAGATGACAAACCACTACAAACGAATGTTAATTTTGTCTTTGTCAAAACTTTTATGTTTCCTTCTCTTGAAGTTTCTGGTTTTTGTTGTAATGAAGATAAAAGTCTATCTGAATTTAGGGAAGTTCCACATCTTGGAGACGTAGTTCTCGGCACTTTTGGTGTACTGTGAAAGAGAGGACACGATTTTCTTTTCACTGAAGGTTGAGCAAAAAGTTTTGATACTTTCGCCGATTGACTTCCGATTACAGATATTGGAGAAAAATCTGAACAATTATCTAACATAACACTGTCAGGAATGCTTTGATTAGTTTTTGGAGTGCTTTCTATTAGGTCTACATCATCTTCTTCTGGTGATTCGGCAACCAGATCTTTTTCACTCCTCACTTCTGTATTTGCAACTCGGGCACTGGATGTAGTTGGAGTTTTTAAATTATCCTCACTTTCACGAAGTCTTTTTGCCCCTTCAAAAAGCTCTTTCTCAAAATTGTTAAGCATCAACTGTTCATCTGTGATATTCATTAGCGAATCTGGTAGAAGAACATTTACTTTATTCTTAGAAGCGTTCAATATTTTCTCATCCGAGTTTTTCTTATTTGTCACACAACAAGGATCACAAGTTGGAGAACTTTTCGAAGATGAAGTTTTGGAAACTTGAGAGACCTCCTCTGAATTCCTTAGATCGGATTTTTTTACTTCACAATTTTCGAGTTTTTTCAAGAAACTCGTGGCAAGAGTCTGAGTAGATTGAACGTTTTGAGTAAAATGCTGGGACGACGATTCAACTTGATTCATATTTTGAATTGTATTTTCTTTGTCGGATCCTGAATTCTGCGTATCTTCATTCTGGTAATTGATGTTAACTTTTTCTTTGACGTGTAAAGAACTGAGGCCAGAGTTTGGGTCTACTTGCATGTCTTGAACGTTATCTTCGATATTGTCTACTACATTGTCGTCGAGTAACTCTACTATTTCTGTTTCAATTTTATTAGCCAAGTCGTTTGATTTTGACTTAAGATTTTGACTTTTGATTTTTTGCTCAATTTGTACCTCGTTGAGATCGTCAACTTCTACGTTATCGACAGAAGTATTGGCTCGAATATGTTTAGATTTCTCAATCACATCTTCAAAAAAGCGATCTGCAATATCCTGAGAATCAATCTGTTGTAAACTATGCAAAAAATTAGGTTTGCATAGATTGTCGGATGTTGTATTAAAATTCTTAGAAGGTCGGTCAAGTGAAGATGGGATGACTGATCCAGTATCAGTGTCCTGTTGGTGTTTGGGTTCTTCTTTTCTTTTGTCCGCCATTTCCTCTTCAGATGGCTTCTTAGGTATAAATTCAGCAACGCCTACAAATTCATTAAACTGGGCGGTGTCTATTTCAAAATCAGTGTCATACAAGTCTTGACGTTCAACTTCCTTTTCTATGATCAATTCTTCTTCCTTGTTTGACTTCTCACATTCTCCTGTCAACGACTCAAATTGCTTGGCAATATTCTTTCTTGATTGAGGGGTGTTAAAGCTATTCTGCTTCTCTATGTTAGAAGAGGAACTTTCGCTCCCCAAGGACATTAAAATCTCAATGTTCTCTAAATTATCTTTTCTGCTGATAATTGCAGAGGATGGCAGAATAGGAATCTCTCCCCCCTCTTTATGTGGTGATTTGTTTGGTGATCCAATGGTTAGATGCCTCAGCTGCGAATCGTTTTGAGGCGATATTAAAATTACTCTTCCTGAAGCAGTTCGCTGCACACCTTGCTCACTATTATCTAGCTTTGACGTCTCTGGCGTTAAATTCCCTCTTGTTCTGCTAAAACCAGAATCGGATAAATTTGCGATAGAAAAATTTCGCTTCAAATTTTTCTTCTCCCATCTAGTTGGCGATAATATTGTAAGATTACTTTTTTCAACAAAATTATGATTATTACATAACTTGCCGAGATAATAAAAGGGAATCCGGCGTTGCTTTTTAAAAATTCTGCCCAACTTTTTAAATGGAACAAAAGTCTTGCTCATCTCACTACACTTCTTGACTTGGTCGAAGTTGTTACTTTTTGAAATTAGGGAATTATCTTGTGTTCTACGTTCAAAATTTTTCTCTCCAGTAGATGATCTAACATTACCGTGGTGGATTTCCTTCGGTGACAAGTTTGATAATTCTTTTAAAGACATTCTGGAATCTTTATTTATTGAAACATGAGAGGTTTCTCGACTGAGGTGTTTGCTTTCATCGCTCTTCCTATTCGACTCAACACAATTTGTAAAATCCATCTGTTCTACAGGAAATTCGGTAGTTATCGGAATCCTGAGAGCGTTTAGAGTCATTTTAGGCACTTCTGGTGAACTTTTGTATGATTTAGTTTCACCGGAACTATGCGCTAATAGTGGATTTTGAAGTATATTCTCATTCCGCTCATCTTCAGGATTAGAGTTTTGAATAATTTGCTCGTCAGGCGATTTTGAATCCTCGAGTGGATTGTCACTAACAATGCGTTGCGCCTTGCAATTCTCATTCTCGAATCCCCTGAAATACTCCGTCGTGGATTCAGATTTTTCAGAAGAACAGTCATTAAAGTCATCCAGATTTTTTGGTAAATTTTCCACTGTGGAAGGTACATTAATAATATTTTGCGGTGTAAAGGAACCAGTTTTAGAATTTGTCTCAGGTACGACACCAATTATGTCGTTTACTTCTTTGCTGCTGAGTCGAGAAATTAAATCTTCTTCTTCCTTCATTTCTGACAAAGAATGGTCGATATTTGAAGAATTTTTGTCTAGAGAAGTCGCGAAGATGTCTTGAGAATCGATTTCTGTGCATATAATATTTTGATTAGAGCAGCTTTGAGTGTTTTTGCTCTCAATACTTACGTTCAATGATTTTTTCTTTAAAGGTCGCATTTCTCTTGCAAATTTATTAACTCGAGTCCAATTTTTTTTTGCTACCACAGGAGGAGCTTGAAAGTCGTTTGTTTTCTCAATTTCTTGTAAACAAAGAGAATCTTCAGCCGCTTGTTCACAATTGACCGATGTACTTGCAACATTTTTATTACGTTCACTTATTATTCGATTAATTTCATTAAAAATTAATCCTTTGTCATTTGAAGACTTTTGAGTTTTTTTTCTTGTTTTTCTAGTTTGTATTGACTTTCCTTTCCCACGTTTTTTAGTTTTTGGTGTTTCTTCTGCGGAGGTATTTTTATTTAAATCTAGATTTGAGTTCTTAGAAACGTTTTCTACAAGTTCCATCGTTGAATCTGCCTCACTATCGAGTGTTTTGTTAGTTTGGTTAACGATTGAAGGTGGCTGAGATAGTTTTTTAGTACTTATATAATTCAATATACTATTTGCAGAGCTAAGTTTTATGTTAGAAATGACGCGTGGATTATTCCTTTTAGATGATCCTCGAGCTGGCAAGTACGTTTTCGGAAAGATATTTGAAGTATTTCCCCCTGAAGCCTCTTTGGTTTCCGGATGGATTTGATAAGCTGCAACTATAAGTCAAGAATTACTAATGAACATTTAAAAATCTGCCACAAGAAGTTAACGCCGATTTGATTCTCCCTGATATATGTTATAGTACTGAAAAAACTAAGCGAAACATATTTTTTTTTATCTGCGGAAAAACACTTATGGGGGTAAACAGCCCCATAAAAACTAAATTGATTTCGATCAAACCTACTGGAAATGTTTTCTCGTGATGAAAGATGAATAACGTAATTTTCCGCACCAAAAAAAAAATGAGCGGGTAAACCACCCCTACATATTTTTAAAGTTGTAATAAAAATCTTTAATTCATAGAACAAATTTTTTAAGATATATATTTTGCATTTGGGACAAAAATAAAGTTGACGTTTCGAAAAAAATTTTTTTTTTTAAATTAGTGAGGTAAATACTCCGAAACACTTCTTATTTTATGTCAGTGTTAATATATACTTTCCATAGACAAAAAAATGGGGAAATTAGTTTTATAATGATGGAAGTGAAATAGAGTAAATTCAACAATAATTCAAAAATTACACGTGGGTAAATCACCCCCCCCCCCAATTATGTATAAAATTGCAAAAGAAATCTAAAATCGTGTTAAAAAATTTGAAAAAAATACATGTTGCACACAAAAAAGAGGATGAAAGTATTTATGTAATTTTAAGAAAAAAGAAACAGCATTGATGAGGGTAACTACCCTTAAACTATTTTTATAGAAAAACTCATTAAAATCATTAAGAAGTATGCATATTTTATAGAGAAAAATAATACATTTGAGTATCGAACATATACATTTTACATATTAAAAAAAAAATTTTTTCGGCGAAACACGAGAACTTTATTTTTGTCTTCAGTGCAAAATATATATTTTAAAAATTTTTTCCTCTGAATTAAAAAATTTTTAGCACAACTGGAAAAATATATAGGAGTGTGGTTTAGCCCCTCATTTTTTTCGTGCGGAAAATTACGTTATTCATCTTTCATCACGAGAAAACTTTTCCAGTAGGTTTGATCGAAATCAATTTAGTTTTTTTTTACACAAAACTATGCAATCGCCACTTGAGACCCCAATTTTTGAGGGGGTGTTCCACCTCCTTAAAGTGTTTTTCCACATATAAAAAAAATATGTGTCGCTTAATTTTTCGAGTACTACAACATATTACATCAGGGAGAATCAAATTGGCGAGAGACCTGGCAGACCTTCCTTGTTAGTACCTTTTACAATATAAAATTGATTCATCAAAATTGGTTAAGACAATTTTGAGAAAATTGATCATATTATTTTTTAATATTTGTTTATAATTTTTGTTAAAAAATTATAAAAAATTAGCTCAACCATGCTTATCCGACTACGATTCTTGCTCTTATGGTAAGTACTACATGCCCTTGATTTAATATCTTTATTTTTATGTATGAAAAAATGATAAGGTAAAAATAAATTTTAGTATGAAAAAAAAATTCTTGAAAATATGGGCGAGAAACTCATATTGATCCCTTATTGGAATTTAAAATCCCTTGAAATTCTTCAAAACATTTTAAAATTTCTTGAAAATCTTTAAGCTCCTTTGAATTCTTTTGAAATCTCTTAAGGGCATGATGTGATACTTTACCATAAGAGCAATTTAGTTTACCCAATTATACATTCATAATAATAAATATTTTTAGCTAATAAGAGTCAATAAACATTCCTGTCATGTATACGAAGGTTTGTTGACTCTTATTAGCTAAAAATATTTATTATTATGAATGTATAATTGGGTAAACTAAATTGCTCCCATGGTAAAGTATTACATGCCCTTAACTGTAAAAATTTTTTTTGAATTAATTGTATGTTAGTTTTAAGATTGATTCAGATATTTAGAAATAAAATTTTTTTAAATTATCATAAGCAGAAATTAGCAGTCTATAGTATATTAAAACTATCTGTCTGCTTATTTAATTAAAACATTTTATCCAAATAAACTTACTGTCGATGTGAATATCAGCTTTAATAGCATCTTCGATCTTGTGAAATCGAGTGATCATATTTGCAAAAAGATCATCCCGGCGAACCGTTCTTCGAGTTAAACTTCCATTGCACATTGAACACTGAGCACCCCGTTTCACCATTACTGTTGCAATGCATGGTTGACAAAAAGGATGGCCACAACGAGTTGTGCAAGGATCAGAACAAACTTCGAGACTGCAACAAACATAAACAATTAACTTTTATTTTTTATTTTATTTACTCATTTCTCAGAATAGTTAATATAATGTAGTTTCTCAAATTTCTCGCCGGGTTTATCGAAGAGAATAATTTCCACCCTATATCCTATCTTAAATATTGTTTTTTCACGAATTTTAAAGATATAATGACAGGTTGTGAAATTTTAAGGAATTTTAAGATATTGTATGGAGATTAAGTAATTTTAAAGACTTTTAAGAAATTCAAGGTTTTTTATGAAATTTGAGTGGATTTTCAGGAATTCTCAGAGATTTAATCAGATTTAATGGGATTTTGAGTAATTTTAAGGAATATCAAGTGAATTTACGAAATTTCATAAAATTATATTTCAAGAATTACAAATTCGAAATTATTTTTTATACTAGCAAAAGGTGCGTGCAAAACAAGAAATTAATCGCTCGCAGATCATAATTGCTAGTTAATATAAAATCTTATATTTTCAACACAATACGGTAAAAAATTCTTAGATTTTGTAAAATGTCGCAGAATTAATATAACTTCAACATACTCAAAGGAGATTAAAAAATCTTAAATTTTTCTCTCCTTGCATTCTTGGAATTCCTCTTTAAGTGGTGTCAAAGATTTCAAAATATATACAAAAATTATTAGTTTCAAATAAAAATATTATGATTAAGGCTGTTGGAGCAATAACAGACAAAAAGTCATTTCAAAGATATGATTTTGAGGCCGCAAAAATACACGGTTTGAACAGTGTGCTCAGATCTGAAACAAGATGCCCACGCACACAATGAAACCTCTGTGTCCGTGTGAAAAAGGTAGGAGGCCGAATGAATGCGCGCGCACCAAATTCTCCTGTTTTGAGTTTGAAAACCCGAAGATGTACGATTGCCTTCGGAAAACTTCGGGCGGTCTATTTATATCTCCTCGATTTACCTTTCAAATTGAGGAAATTTTCGTTTTTAATATTTCGATGCGTTTTGATGTTGAGGTTAGGTTAGGTTTTTCAGGTGGAGAATATTAATATTAATACTATTATATATATATTATTAATGTTAATATTAGGATTATATTATAATAGAATAGATTATAATAGTCATTTATTTCTATTTGGATCTGTAAATTGAAAGAAATTAAGGAAATTGGTTATTTTATTGATTTGAATATTTCGCGCAATTCTTATATACGTAGATTTTGAGGTTCTGTTTTTTCAGGATTAAAATATTTTAAATATGATATTAATGTAAAGAATAAATATTATTGTATGTATAATATAATATGCAAATTAATAAATTATATATTTAATTAACTGTATGATAATGTAATTATACATAATATTATATTAATATTAAGTAATTAACTTTAAATGATTGTGCTGAAGTTTCAAGCCTTTAAACGTTAAAAATTATTTATTTATTAACTGAAAAAATTAAAATAGCCTCATTCGGACTTTCAATATTAGAAAATGTTTTTATTAGAATCATTTGAAATTAAACAATTACTTTGAATTCAAGATTTTAAAACTTCTAGCATTTTTGAAAAGATTCAGATGAACATTATTTTTATTTTTATTTTAACATTTATTAGATTAAGAATATCAAAAAAAAATTCCCAAAACCCGGTGTTTCCCGAAATTTTAAGTTTTCACATTTTCATATAAACTGCAAGTGATTTTCGGGAATTCAACATTTTTCAAGGTATCTATTTCAATATTGTATATAATTAATTAATATAATAAATTAAACAAGGGGAACAAAAAATTCAATTTTTAAATTTCTGAAACATTTCTCAGACTATTCCTTTTATTCCTTTTATTCCCATGAAACCTTATGAAATTCCGTGAAAATCAAATATAATCTTAAATTATCCTTTAAAATTTCTGAAACTACACGGAAAAAATTATTTTCTTAGATTTTAAAACAGTATTTACTGACTCTCGGACACAGAGAATTCAGAGAAAAGTATTATAATATTTCAGTGAATTTTATGATATATTAGAAAAGAGTTTATTACTTTTTAGAAGAGATTTCTAAAGATTTTCGAAATCTGTTCTAAAAATTAATAAACTCTTTTCTAATATATCATAAAATTCACTGAAATATTATAATACTTTTCTCTGACTTCTCTGTGTCCGAGAGTCAGTAAATACTGTTTTAAAATCTAAGAAAATAATTTTTTCCGTGTAAATGTGTTTAAAATTACTTAGAATCTCCCAAAATATCATCAAATCCCATAAAATTACCTAAAATCAAATGAAATAATCCCTTGATATTACTGAAAATCCAATGAAATCTCGTAAATACCTTAAATTCTCTTAAATCATTAAAATAACAATATGCAATGAAATATCGTTAAATCTTTGAAAATTATTTAAAATTTTATGCAATTTCGTAAAATCCTTTTAAATTTCATAAAATTCCTCGAAATACCGTGAAATCACTTAATCTTTCTAAAATATCAATAAAATTCGAAAAATCCTTTTAAATTCCTGAACATTATATTCAAAGTTCCATGAAATCTCATGAAATCTATTAAAATATCTTAAAATCGAGTGAAATTTTGTAAAATTCCTAAAAATCTCTTAAAAGTTTCTCAAATAACTTAAAATTCTACACAATATATAGTCAAATCCCTTAAAATTAGTTTATAATCCCAGAAAATCTCATAATTCTGATGGTAACTGATATGTAAATATACTAATACATAATTATACATATATTAAATATTAATATATTAAAAACTGAAAGGTATAAAAAACACATGAAAATTTTACTACATAATATAAGTAATCTATAATTTCTCGAATAATGCATGTTCATTAACCTTATATATTGGTATATATTTAAGATAGAATCAATTGAGAAAAAGGTCAACTTTTTCCAAAATAGATATGAATAGGTGATAATAAAATCAGTTAAAATATGATCATGAGCTCTATAAAATCGCAAAAGCGTAAATATTTATAATTTATACAAAATAACCTGCACAATTTACATGGAAAAAAAGGTTATTGTAAATTTGGCTAATACTAATTTATCTTTTAGTGCACAAAAATATGTTAGAAGAAATTATCCGAAAGGATTTGGTCGGATCATGGACAAATTTTTTGGTGCGAGGTAATTTTCAATTTGAAAATAAATTTTGAAGTACTAAAAATAATTAAAACCTTAAAACAAGTTTCTCAAGAATAATAAAATTCCAGTTGATATACTAAAAAAGATTTTTCAAATCGACAATTGAATGACACTACCGTGGACACTACGCTCCATTGAAGAAAATGAAAAAAACAAATCGCTTTCAATTTTAGATAAAGAATTTCCGTGATGTCTGTTTTGAAAATTAAAAAAGTAATTTTGTAGATTTTATTTCTAGGCAATAATAAAGGAGTATTTCGAATCTCGATGTGAGAAAAGGGGCTCTTTTGTATCTATTTTTCGAAAAAATTAATTTGTTTTTCGGCTAAAGGTTAGGCTTTAGTTCAGGTTATCCGAAAATTTTCCATTTTAGCCAAAGAAATTAATTTTTTCGAAAAACAAGGCGATAATAAGCAATCTAAAAGCAAAAGTGACTTTTTGTCCGGTGCTCCAACAGTCTTATGTAATAATATAGAAAAAAAATTATAACTCATATATTTTGACATTTATCTCTGACAAGTTGCTTATTGAAAACGCGTAAAAAAGAAGAATACATATTTGTAGGTAGACTGGTTTTGTACAGAAAATAAGCAGAAAATTAATTAAATAAATAAAATAAATAAAATAAAATATTTGTCAGTTTTTGAGGTGTTTTGAGGGATTTAACTTACCACACACTGCACGTCAAGGATTTGCGAATTAAGTTAACAGCTTTCGCTAGTCTTTCCACAGCCGTGTCCATATTTATCACTTATCGATCACAATTAATAACTCTTAAATACACTCTTCAATCACCAATTCATTTATTCATTTAAGTGCAGTAATTAAGTATATAGATGTGTACCGTAAATAACAAACAAATATAATAACACAACTAACTTCTGTGCTTGCCGCCGCCGCCGCCCGCCACTTCATGCTTCGGACCAATGTGCTTTTGCTATGTTCTTCCACGCTTCCAGCCCAGCTGATTCCATGCAGCATAGAGTTCTTAAATTCTCGGTAATTTAAAATTGGGTAACAATACAGAGAAAGTTACCGTAACTTACGAGAATTTATAGGAATTTAACAGTTTTTAACACTAATCTCTAGCTAAAAAATTACACTCGAACCTCCCGAATTTCATCAAATTCCTTTCTCTCAAATGTCACACCAATTGCGCATGCGTATTGCATATTTTCAGCATTTTAAACTGCGCGCCAATAGCAACCCATCAGATTCTGAGTGCCATGGCATGCATACAGTGTTTTTTTAATTATTTTTAAAAGTAATTAAATAATGTTCACGATTTCATACTTAATTTTCGATCATTTATTATATTTTTTAAGTTATTCTTACTACAAAAAAAATGCAAAATGATTGAAATTAACAATAACATCTTGAACATTTATTCACAGTGGTGATCGACAACCCTTTAAGGCCATGTCAGACTTACTCGATCCCTACCTTACCGACATTCTTTTGTCTGCAACGTTACATCTACATTTATTGAGATACCAAATTGAAAATTTCTAAAATTGATGCTAAAGCATTAGGATACGTTTATCTAATTCTAAATATCGACATTTATAAAAAATTTAAAAAATAAAAAAAGTTTTTTTGAAAAAATTTTTATTTATTAATGTCAATATTTAGGACCAGATATCTCAATAAATGTAGACGTAACGTTACAGACAAAAAAATGTCGGTAAGGTAGGGATCGGATAAGTCTGACATGCCCTTAATATCTAAAAAATTCAGTAATTAGATAATGTTGGCGCTTATAGAATAAATTATAAGCAGCGCGTATTTAGGTTAAATAATGTTCAATGAAGCCTTCTTCTGTTATTGATCGTAAACATGTCAACCCAACCCTGGTTTCCATAAGATTCTGGTAGGTATAGATTGGTCCATAGTTCCAGTTGGCCATAATTTCAATTGGCCACAAAATCACTAAAAGTTACCATAAGTTACTAAATTTTATAAACACTGTTTAAAGTAAAGACTAGAAGGGAGTTAGGTTGGCGAAAGTAGCAGCGTTTTAATTGGTTTGTTTCATTAAGATATTTTCTAATGCGCATTGCCATCTAGTTTCCACCTACACCGGAGTTTTCGAATTTAGTGATGTTGTGGCCAATTGAGATTATGGCCAACTGAAACTATGGACCAATCAATACCTACCAAGATTCTAATGGAAACCAGGGTTGGGTTGACGTGTTTACTATCGAAAATATGTCATCCCAACCCTGGTTTCCATTAGAATCTTAAATAAATCAGGGTTGGGATGACATGGTTACAATCTTTGTGAGCATTAAAATAATAAATTTAGAAAATTTTTAGAATACTCCGTATAAGTGTCTTGCAATACTGCAAAACTTCAAAAAATAAATTAATTACATTTGAATAAATATGAATAATTAAATATAATAACTTCCAATTAGCAATCACTTATTTCAAAAACTGTTCACATGTGTCATAGTATTTTGAATTTATATTTCAATAGTATTTTTAGTCATTTTCGCTTCATGGCCAAAATACACGCTCGCCGAAGTGTCGAAACGTTTCCGTATTTACATAAGAGTAAAAGAGATGGAGAGTACTTATTGTCCAATTTTTCATGCTCTATCTCTTTTACTCTTATGTAAACGCGGAAACGTTTCGACACTTCGGCGAGCGTGTATTTTGGCCATCAGAGTGGCATCCTATGGTAGCAGAAAACGCAAAGCAGAAAGTAGATAATCGTAAGAGTGAAAGAGACAGATAGATTTTCTCTCTCTTTCACTCTAATGAATTTCTGCTTTATGCTTTGCGTTTTCTGCTACCATAGGACGGCACCCTCAAATCGATATAACAAAAACAATAAAGGTAAAGATTGAAAATTATACATATATTTATTATTAGTTTTAAATCACAGTTTTTCTAAATGGAAATGGCTGGATGCAGTAATAAAGTCACTATTTCATGTATATTAAAGATAAATGTAATTTAATGACAAAATGAATTTTGTATGATAAAAACGAGAAATAAATAGCTGCAAAAAGCTACTGGTATTATTGTAATAATGTTAATAAAAGAAAAAAAATAAATTCTCATAAATTCTCTTCGGGAACAAACGTCGGGTACGTTACCCGGTAACTTACCAATATTACCGTATGTTACCAGAGTAACTTACCCGACTCAAAATTCTAGGTAGAGCATGCCCTTAAACAGGGTTCTGCACGTAATATACCTTAGGTAAATTACATGAGGCTTTTACGTCATTTACGTAAGTTTATTACGTCGAAAACGCCAAATTCATATGGAGTGGGGGGGTTTCTACGTATAATACGTATTTTACAAATGTAAAAAACCATAGTAATATACGTAAAAATCCTCAAGTTACGCGTAACTGACCAACCCTGCCCTTAAAGCAATACTTAGGCTGGCGCCCCATGACTGCGTTTTGCGTTGCGTCATAATGAGAGAAAGAAAGACAGAAGTATACTTTTTTCTTTTTCTCTCTCATTATGACGCAACGCAAGACGGATCCATGGGATGCCACCCTTACTCCCGAAAAAGGTGCAGTGCTCGAGTTTTTGACGAAAATTCCCTTTGATTTTAGGCGGGAATTTCAAATGGAAATTCTGTTATCTCCGTTTAAATACTGATATTAATATTTATTGTCATTGTTAAAAAAAATATTACGTTAATATTGTAATATTATTAAAATTATATCATTCCATAGAGAATATATAATTTTATATTCAATTCTCGTATTATTATTTTGTAGTTTAAAAACAAATTTTTCTTAATTTTTGAAAATTTCAATTTATTAATAATAATTACTAATAATATTACAATATTAACGTAATATTTTTATTTAACAATGACAATAAATATTAATATCAATATTTAAATGGGGAAAACAGAACTTCGATTTGAAATTCCCGCCTAAATACAAAGCGAATTTTCGTCAAAAATTTGAGCACTGCACCTTTTTCGGGAGTAAGTATTGCTTTAAAAAATATTTAAAAGTTTCTTGATTAATATTTCGTAAAATAAAATATGATAAAATAGTTTATATTATGAGAAAATTGAATTTTCACGTCTTTTCCAATGCATTTTTTTACTTAATCGGCCCACTGAACAATCAGGGCCACCCTCGGCGTTTTTCAACTCTCATGACATTTTTCTATCCTCGGTCGGATAGAGATCCTAAAAGTAGAGTTGAGACAACGTTCCCCCTCCATTGGGCTATGGGCAGCCCTGTCCGACGGCTCGGTTTTAAGCCGAAAACCTTAGGCAAACATATACTTCCACTTGTGACGTCACGGAACTAATCCGCTAGAGGCGCAGCTGCGCTTCGGCCCGGTTTTTACATTATCTCCTATGTGATGATGATGTAAATAATTAAAAATAAAATGATTTAATAGTTAAAAATCGTGAAAATTGTATTTTGTTGATTTAAAAATAATAATTACTTACAGTAAAAAAGAAATCATAAAAAAAATCATAAAAATATAACAGGAAAATGAAAAAATAAATACCCGCGCTTTCCATATATATTTGAATTTCAAATATTGATATTAATCATATTAGTAATTGCAAACAAAACATTAAGAAAAATACTTACTTTAAAATAACAGTTTTAAAAAGAATTTAATCATTATTAAAAAT